>DWME01000826.1:0-29345 GCA_018244795.1 Parelbella ahira ahira
CCCACTGTCCGGGTTTGTTTTTGCCATTGTATCTGCGGCGCACAGTTGGCACGCTAAGCGTTGATTTTGTTAGGTTTGTTTTGTACTAGAGCGCCTTAAATGAGGGTGGGCTTGCTACTATTCCATTTACTTTTTCCCCGTTTGCCTTCAGTGACAATTTATTAAGATTGGCTCTGTTAATCGAGAAGCCATTTTGAAATCTAGGTGTCTAATTACTCTTCGCTACGGATCGGCTCTCGCTAGTTTTTATGTACTAACACCGACGGCTCACAGACGCTTTTGCTAATTTTCCGCTACACGCCTTTAATGACGCGCCAGTAATTATTTAAATTAACGCTCAAAATTTTCAGTTCGAACACGTTTCAAAACCGCGAACAATTAATGCACATGAATTTGAATTTGCGTAACATTTCATTCGATAAATTGATAATTTCACTATTCAAATTGAGGTTTTACGGAACAATCGTGGTAATTATATAGGTATTACTTGTAAGTACGATATGTCGCAGCCAGCGTGAGACACACCACGTGCCTGCGGGGTCGACCTCATGCATACTCAGAAATGACTGTTCCTCTGTAATTATTGGAGCTGGTCCGTTCTAATAATAATACAATGTCGCAACGAAACAACGATCTAAATATTAGTTCAACATGTGTGTTTGCAAACATATCAAATTTTCTTATTAAAATTACATACTTATCATTCACACACTTATATTATAATTATTATCACATAAATATCATTCCTTTAAATAATCTAGGGTTATTTATTATAAATAAGATTTCCTGTTTTATAGTGTTCAAATCAAACGCTGCAGTCCGTACAACTATTGTGTCACTATAGGCTAATAATTGACTCAACGATGAAATATATCGACCTGGCAAATAAACGGGAATATCGAACATGTAGACTTTGCTGAGAAAGCAAGTAGCCGTTTGATGTCGGCGCATTGTCCAGCCACCGCACCGTGGCCTCTATACATCGTTCCAAATTGCCAGTTACATAGCCGCTATTTCACAAATATCGTGTTGAAATGTTTGGCATGGCCTCGCCATGTGCCGTGAAGGTTATCAACCCCTATATTCGAATGAGACGACTGCAATCGATATGGGGCAGGCACTCATCTCTAGAGCTTTTATTCCCGAGCGTGTGCTATAGCAACACCCTAATGACGTGATTTTAGGTAGAAAAAAAAAGGATGAAATCTTTGGTTTTATTTTTATGATTTATAAATCGGCTATAGTAACCAATTCTTACATAGAAAACTAAATAGTTCAACTATTTACATCGCTAGAAAAAAAACAATGAAAATATTTTTATTATTTTCTGTACTGTTTTAAAAACTCAGACGTGCCTAATGTCCCATAACAATTTTACATATTTCATAAATTTTGTGGACGACTGTAATTCATCATTGCGATCGGGCTTCATCAATTCCAACGTAAAGGTTAAAGATAATCTCTTCATAGAAGGATTGTAATGGATTTGTGAATGTATAACTTTTTATGCATTTGCATGCTTTTTAAATTACAACGCAAAAGGGAGCAGCGCAGTGACGTTCATCCGATGTTTTGTCTTTTTTACTAATGTAAAGTTGTACGTGAAATCGTTTGTACCGGATTTACAATTGAAAGTAAAACGACAAATGACTGTATGACGTTACAATTTGCAACGAGCGAGGTTGTAAAAAGTGGACAAAAATACGAGAGAAAGTTTCGAGTCGAGAAATTTCCAGCATTTGAAATGTGATGTTCCTTTTATCCAAACTCGTGTCCATTTTTCAGCAGGTAGGGCTTAACAAAAACGACTGTTACGAGTGTGAACCCTAAAGACGAGTTGGACAGATCTCGCGCACAGGCGACCGCTGAAAAAAACGTGGAGTGCTTACATCGAGGCGTCCGCTTCTAATTACGTTTTCGGTTCAATGAGCGATTACTTTCAGTTTTTTCGTCAGCTAAAGAGAAGTCTTTACAAGTAATTTTGGTCTTTATGCTTAATTGCCGATAGTTATATACGAATTTGTTATTAAAGAATTTTCAATAGAACTTTTTATGCCGTAACGTTGGGAAAAGACAAGTTGTCATTAGTTTTTTCAGTTATTCCATCGTTAGGTCTAACAACTGATAATATATTTTATTTATGAGTATCAATTAAACGGCGTTTTAAAGTAAATGCGTAAATAGACTTATCACTGAGCCTGAATATTAACCGCATAGCTATGTAGACAATTAGAGAAAGATCCGTATTACCTAAACATGCTACGTGAAACGGGAATGTGCTACGAAGTGCACCCGCGTAGTGTTCCACTTCTTGGCGATCTGGATAAGAAACGTGGGAACAAAGCATTTCATACTGACAATTGGTATATCTACTAGATAAAGATGGCACTATCTCGTGCGTCTAATTGATCGGTGGTGGAAAGAGGTAGGGGAATTAAATGTTGTAGTTGTGAGCGCACTGTCCAAAATGTATCCTGTTGAATACTACTGGACGAGCCACACGATGACTAAGGCTTTGTAGTCAGGCGGTGGTGATGGCATTGTCATTGATAAAAAAATAATTTTATTCATAATTAATGCACCGAATACAGAAATATCTCATGATATATAAATTAATCTCTCATGATATTTATATGAATCTCTTACAATCGTGTGCTATAATAGATACAATGATAGTCAAAATTTTAAATAGCGAGATAATGTATATGTGTATAGAAATATAATAACGTAATCTGAATTCATCGCACGAAACTAGTGCTACATTGTTCCCACCACTTGACTGCGAAAATATTTTTTTAACCGACAAACAACATAGTGCTCGTGACTCCTTTTCAGTTTTATCCATTGACGGTTATTTTGCCACCGAACAAAAAAGACAAAAGTGCTATGTGTCCAATATCCCTTTTGTAAAGGCGACTAGTGTTGGAAGCGAAACGCAATAGAACAGTGAGATGCTTGTAAACGTACAAAAATTAATTTCAGACGCGCTACGAACAGAGCCGTAGTTTAAAGATAACATATGAACGGCGAAATTCTTGAATGTTTTACTTCGTACGTCCTCTTAAAACACACATAGATGCACGGCTGTTTTGTTTGTACGGGAACAAACATTAGAAGTTTTTAATATAAGCCGATCTGTATTAAAATTGGCGAAAGCTTCAGAACATTTAAGTTGAAACGCTCAGTCATAACGTGAATATTTAGATCGAAATACTCGTACATATTTCCTTATAACTGCCATAATGTATATCTAGTGGGATGAAATTTATTATTAGCACCCTCAAACTACCCAGCAGGCAAAACGATTAAGGTCTGCAAATAGGCATGATCAGCACGGTCTAGCGAACCCGACGCGAGGAGTGGCTGCCGCATTGAAATCCTAAGCAAACTCGTCTCATAACAGGATTTGAAATATACCATTTAACTATAGGTAATCAAATATATTAACAACTCTTTAGATTGGATACCTACCCATTTATGTACATATATTTATTATGTCTACGTATGTATATTAAATATGTTAGTGTATAATTAGTACGCTCGCATATCTCTCTCGGATTTCGTTTCGCATCTTGGATCTTAAGTTAGTTTATAGAAGGTACATTGGAATGCGAGGGATTCAGTCTATCGTCAGCCACGCTGCTCGAGTGCGAGTTGACAGACTTCACACGGCTTAGAGCAAATTATCGACAACTCTAGGGTCTGCAGGTTTTCTCAGGATTTTCTCTTAAGTTGTATTAATATATAATATAGTAATATTTATATATAAGTTGTATATAAAAACAATTTTTTTGTGAATCAGTGCAGGCCAGGATTTGTACCTAGAATTCCTGGATCGAGAGGCTGAATTCTAAACATCTAATGGATTAACGATTAATCATTCTATCGTACAACATTATATATAAATAATGCTAATGATCTGCCGTACATGTACATACACAAATATGTACATCGCCAAAAATATTCGTCGGATTTGCGACAACAGACTCCACGAACTACATTCGTTCCGCATTTGAATTTCTCGCTTTTATATTCAATGGCAGTGCATCGAACAACTGAATGAATGTTAGAACTGTAACAGGAGTTATGTTTACACTTCGATGTCTGTAACAGTTCCTTTTAGCATTGTATTTCCTGTACTAACTTAGCGTAAGTACAAGAATTAATGACTCCGTATTTCAATTAATTGCAGTCACATGTTGAAGAATAAGTATTCGTATTTATGACAATTTTAATATATTGGTAGTGAACGTAACTATATAATTTGAACGCGAAGTTCAGGAAAGTGTACAATGTGCATATAGAAAAGTTGATTTCTTTGACTATTCCTTTTCACTAGCAGGCGCTCGTAAGTGTCGCGTAACTCATTTAGAACTGCACTCCATCGTAAACTACTAATTAATAGAGATCACACAGCGCGATTTAACTAACACGCTTAGAAAAACTTAAGGGCCATAAAACTAAATGTGCCATTTAGTGTAAGCGCTAAAAATACCTATTCCATTTTATAGCAACGGTGTTGTTCAAATAATCTAGAGTTTTATACCTACGAAGGAGAAAATGCAATCGCTTACGTAATTCTTGTGTTTAATACGTGATTGTAGTGTTCTATCTAAGAAATTCCACAAAAGCGGAAAGACGTAGTAAAAGTTTAAACTCAAATAAGTGCCTCGGCGCCATTGATTGTATTAGTGCGCTGTTGATTAAAGATTCAGCGCGCTGGAATAGCACAATCAACTTAACGCTTCAACTACAAACATTAATAAAAACAAAGTATAAAGCGGAACATTCGCCGCAGCGGGTCGAGTGTGCGTGCTAACTAGTGTTGTAACTTGTTGGATGTTTATTAGTTATTCTATAAAGGCACGGCAACGACACGGTTTGGGCAATTGTTCGGCCGAAAATCGATTTGACACTTGTTAGCTTCACACGAGCGCTGAACAAACTGGCGCAACTCGATTTCTCGCGCCATCATTCGATTAATTAAAATTATACGTCCGGAGCCCCAGCTGTTATTTGCAGTTGAGTCATGTCGACACGTACACTCTCTTCAAACTAGCTTAGAGACAATTTATGTACCTGACGTCATTACGAAAACTCTTCTAAGTTAATACTTTAATGATACCCACTTTGGGTAGTTTGGCAGTAAGTTGCTGGAAAGTAGCGCCGATAGAAGTTTCACCACTGCACCTAGTCTTACTTTTTAACAGCAGATTTTAACGACATACATACACGCCGCTTAAAAACAATATAATACTCCTCCAGATGGATGGTCACATTTGTGAGAAATTCCTGTCAGTGGCAAATCTTCCTTTTTTCCTTGTGATACATTTATTTACAGCTCGCACTCAGCGCTCTTAAAAACAAATAGCATGTATAGCTTGTTAGACACTTTTACAATATAAAAATTTATAAATAATTAGTATTAAATATCAACAAGACAGTAAAATCTGTACAGAACTTGCCCTTTTTATCTTTAAAGCATTGTATTTACGTAGAACTCTCATTAACATATCAGTTATAGCAAATCTGCAATATTTTCAATATAAAATAAAACTGAGGTCAAAACGAAAAATCAAAATCGCTCACTTTCCAAGTTTGCGAAGATACAAGAAATGTTTCTGTATAACTTCTCTCAAGATAAATTCCTTTGAATGTGTATATATTTGCATCCACATAAATATGAAAAGCTTGAAACGTTCGGTACTTTAAAATACGACTTGCAAAATGTGAGTAAGTTATATAGACAGAGTATAATAGACTAAGATACTTTATTGTCTATGGGGAATAAATCGCAAGTACTCAACAGGAGGGAGACCATGGAGAACTTGAATAGTGGCAATATCCGGTTTCCTCTACACTTTTTCCGCGTCGAAATTAAACATTAGTGTCGCTCTCACCTCGAAGCTTACCTCATTCTCGCTAACTAATCCCAAGTTGCGCCAAGTTTCATTTACTTTCCTCGTTCCGCGCTAAGCTCCTTTAGCCGCGAGCTTATGTTAGCTGGCTTTGTTTATTTATGTCGCATGCTTTATTCCATATTTTCCGGCACTAAGCGTTTAGGTTGCTTTTCTCTTCGCTGTTTATAAGGCACCCATAAATCATATCGCTACCATTTCGTGGATCAAAACATGTTTTGTTTATCGTAAGTATTTAAAGTTAATTAAGCGTTATTACACCCTCATATAGTTTTGTACTCTGAACTAATATAACATTTGAAACTTATAATTACGTAATAAGAAATCAATATTACAATGGAACTATATTCAGGTTGCTGTGACAATACGGGGTAGTTCTAAACATAATATTTAAATTGCGACTTATGCTCTCAAACATTTATCACATTTAGTTTGATAATTTAGCCAAAGGAGGATACTGGGATTCTGAAATATTAATACAGTCTGCCGAGAGTTCTTGTATATCGAACTCGTATAACACAGTAGAGAGGAGAGACGAGCGTATAAATCAATTATGTCCCTAATGCAGCCGCAGCGTTGCCGGCGCGTACAACCCGCAGCAAAGTAATCGTTTGAGTTCGCGCGCATGGATCCAACCTTTGTATTTAGTTAAATTCACTCCGTAATTACACATAAATACACCGTGATTTACGACTGCGAAACGTTATTTACTCATCTGATTAATGTCGACAGTGTTTATCTGTTTACGCTCAAATTGAATTCGAATAGCTAGCTACGGAAATTATGATATATGTATGTGTGTATGTATTACGTTTAAAACACACACATGTACGTGATCTCGGAAAGGTTTCATAAGATACAAACGTTCTTGTTACGTATGCACGTACACTAAAACTACTCATGTTGATTGGATTAGTATGACACAGGTGCAGTGCTATATGACTTTATAAACTACGCACATGGAATATTCCGAGTTTAAAATACAAGCTAGCTTGTTGCCTCTACAATTGGTCGCATAAAACAAATTGACATTTAATTATCAAAGAACAATAACATTTTGAAGCCACCAGCTGAATAAATAAAAGCT
Organism: Parelbella ahira ahira; assembly: GCA_018244795.1. Taxonomy (NCBI): domain Eukaryota; kingdom Metazoa; phylum Arthropoda; class Insecta; order Lepidoptera; family Hesperiidae; genus Parelbella; species Parelbella ahira. The sequence continues at coordinate 7,006 of DWME01000826.1, forward strand.
AAATAAATTCTTAACTGCAATTTATGAATGATTTACTCTAGAGCGTTCTTCCCTGTCTTTTGGCATATTTGGAGTATTATTATAGTTAAAACGGTAGTCTCGTCAGGTATCGTAGTAGATATATGGTGAATTATCTTTACATAATATCACGCTTGTATTTCACTTAAGGGAGTAGGCAGCGGAGTGTAGTAATCACATGTCCAACCTGTTATGTTATATGTCCTATGGAATAGTGGGCGGGAATTTTAACTGATTATTATTACTGTTACAGCCGGTGAGAAAACATGGTGACATTGCAACGTATTTTATAAAACGCATAGAAGCTGTGTTTAAATCATCCAAGTTGTGTAAACAAAATTTCTAACGCGGTCATGAGCTACATAATAATTGCTACGTTGAAACTAGTTTCGACTGACGTCAAAATAAAGTTCACGTAGGTTATTTGAAATAAGCAAAAATACTAAAGCTAGTGAAAGAGCAATGCGACTCTACAGGTTAGAGTGAGGCGACGCCACAGGTTGCTTCTGGAAGTTATTAACGATCCCGGAATAGCTCTTGTAAACTGGGCTCCCTCGCTGCCGGCTGGCGCACGGCGCAGCGGGCACCTCGCTCTCTTCTATTGATGCGAAATCGTGCGCTCACCTCTCAGCATGTGAATGCCTTTTACGTTGCCATGTGCAAATTTTCAAAATCTTTTACTCAATGTAACTTGAAAAGTTGTTTGCAATGAGAGTGTAACTTCAACAGTTACGACCACGATTCACTGATCTATGTAGCTAATTGGGCCACACCGGCGTGTGAATGAAATTCGCACCTGTATTTTTAATTTATATTCATTTAGAAGCAAATGATCGTAATTCAAAAGTTTTAAATTAATATACCTACAGAAATAAACGCGAAACTTGGACAAAGATATGATTATCTAATATTTAAGCAACAGATGTCTATAAAGTTTATTTTTCCTCTGCAAACATTTTTGAGTATCGCCTAAATTTAATTTAATATTCTTCGTTGCAGGATACTCTGAGGAGCAGCCTTCCACGCAGTTCACCGCGCAGCTGCCGAGCGAGGTGAGCCCGGCCCCCGGCACCGCTTCTCAGCCGGCGCCTCAGCCTCTCTCTTACGCCCTTCTGGAACTCTCCGCCTCCGATCCCGCCACTGAACAACCCTTCCTTCAAGTGCAGCTCCAGTCTTCGCCTGTCTCCCCCCCTCCGCCACCGGCGAGCGGCAAGTCTCTCTCTATGTGCTACACCAGTACCGGCACTCTTCTTTCTCTACCGCCTAAAAAAAAGGATATCTATCGTCCATATTGCCTCGGCGACCGTGCGTACCTCCAACGACCAGAAGAAGATCTAAACGCGGCCCATGCCATCCTTGATCTCAGTCAACATGCCGTTTACCTGACCACGCCACCCAGACCTGAACCTCCGGCTCCCGAACCTCCTGCACCTCCACCGGAGGTTCCCCAAGAGCAGCCTGCAGAAAAACCACGTGAAACTGTCGCTTACACCTACGATGCATTCTTCGTTAGCGACGGTCGGTCTAAGCGTAGGAATTATGCTAACGCCCCGGTGGAGAGCGCGCAGCAACCCGAGCCGAAGTCGAAGTACACGTGCAGTGAATGCGGCAAGCGCTACGCCACGTCCTCTAACCTATCAAGACATAAACAAACGCATCGCAGCTTGGATTCCGTAGCGGCCAAGCGATGTGGGGAATGCGGGAAAGCATACGTTTCTATGCCCGCTCTCGCGATGCACGTATTGACTCATCAGCTCTCGCATGTCTGCGGCGTATGCGGAAAACTATTCTCGCGGCCATGGCTACTGCAAGGACATTTACGTTCGCATACCGGCGAGAAACCTTACGGATGCGCACATTGTGGGAAAGCTTTTGCCGATCGATCTAATCTGCGAGCTCACATGCAGACCCACTCCTCTGATAAGAATTTCGAATGCTTGCGTTGTCACAAAACGTTCGCGTTAAAGAGTTATCTGAACAAACATCAAGAGTCAGCGTGCGTCCGCGACGACGAGTCTTCGGAACCCGAAACGCCTGCGTCTGCGACCGGTTAGGTGCGCATTGCGCTGACGCAAAGAGGGACCGTACACAACAACGCATGGTTTAAACATTAACATAAAGTATTAATATGAATTTAGCTTGTTAGTCTAATATTATACACTTACAAATTAAAAATAGGCGCGCGATCGCGGCCCTTTGCGTCTCACGCTGCATCGGACCGCGTCGCGACGAAAACGAGCAACGTTTCGCAAACAACGAATAAAGTACGACCCCGTAGTGCCGCGAGTGCGCGGCTATAGGCCGTAGCGACAGACGTCCTATAACGTTTAATATTAAATAATGTATATACTCGTCGATAAAATATACCCTTATATACATAGACGTAACGAAATACGAATGAAACTAATATCTTTTGTAGGTGATTTTTACAACCGCAAAGTAGGTTAGAGATTATCGAAGTAAGTTTAGCGTCGAGATGCGAGAGCCAAGCGCCGAGCTCGTCAGTGGACGGAGGCGGAACGCCCGGGCGCGCCGCGTCGTCCGTCTCGGTGAGGAACTTGCCAAAACTTTCCGTCCGAAGCTCCGCACACGCCGCTGCGCCCGCAGGCGCCGGCCGCCCCGCGACAGTGCCTTAGCGGCCACCGCGCGCCGCACCCGTCCCACGTTGCCCCTCGACCACTCCTCGCTCCTTGTCCCTTCTCAACCCGCGTTCCATCTAGCACGATCTGGGCACGATTCTAAGTTTTGCATGTTGGTTAGGTGCGATTGCGACATTTGAGTACGGAAGATAATACTATCGCAATACAAGTACCTTTCCAAGGGTTAACATAAAAGTTTTGAAAATTACATGAGTATTTATCACGATCTAATATACATAAATAAAAAACGTAAAGTGGCCTTGACAGCTCATATTCTAAGATTGAACCAATAAATCCTTATATTTTAATTTATAATTAATAAGTAAGACGAAACATCGGTAAATACTTATAAAAACGATTTTTTACTTGAGACAAATTATATTTATACATACTGGAATATTGAAAGGACTGAACATATGTATAAATATTTTGGAAGCAAACAATTCTTTTGTAGCGGTAGCATTTATAAAATTTGTAATCGAGAAATACCGAGTTGGCGACGGGCGCACCAAGATCGGCCATAGGGACGGGCAGCGCCGCATCACTCAGCGTGCAAGCCTTTAGTTTGAGCGTGTGTCGATAGAGACAAGTCGAACATAACTGGCAATAAACTAACATAGGCTAAGGTAGCATAAACACTAGGTTAAAAAGGCAAGCACGAGGTGCTCGATGAGAAATGGGTATTCGAAAAGCAATAATAACGTAGACATACATAGTAAGTCGCACACCGCTGTCGCGTAGACGCAGCAGACTTCATCCTACTTCTATCCCCGTAGCGTTCCGTAGTCCACGTAGATCACCCGAGCGTAGAGTCGACTTCACCGTTAACCGCACCTAACGAATCCTCCGAAGCGAGAGGTATGGCAACACCGGGTTCCATAGCGATAGTGACGTAGCTAGTAACGGGTAGATATCGTCCGCTCGTGTAGCCGGCTCTACCATCCCTAGTTTAGTAGATAGTGCCTCGCGAGTCAATTTTTGTATGTATGAATTTAATTTGAACCTGTCAATTAAAATTCTCCTGTTTCTAAAATACAAAGTTCCTGTATTTTTAACGGAGTTTTCTGCGCTAGAGAAATGACCTCTCACGTCATATTTGAATGAGGGGTAATTTCGTTAGTTTTAGAATTACGCACATAGTCTACTGTTTGGAAATATCATCGTTCTGGCTGTTTATGGAACACCAAGCTGGTAAAGTGACTGTTGCAAGCTATCGTTTCTCCATCAGTGAATGTTCTAGTCCTGAAGCGGTCTGGGGCTGAGAGGCACTTTCCTTCGTACTAGTAGTTATATTCCCTAATCCTACTTGTCATAGACGTAGTGTGCCACATTAATCTACATATTTGATTAATTAATCATTATTTTATCTACAAGCTTAAGCAGACAATGGTTGCGAGTTAAAAGCAATATAAAGTAACTTGATAAGCAATATTAATTATAGGGTTGATGTAGATTATATATGTATATCGTTTAATAGGGTTTAGTAGATTTTTAGATATTTTTGGTGCTTTGGAGTACTATCTACGACTTAATAAACGAATGAAACATCGAAAATTGAGTAATCCATAATTATATTGTGATACGGATTTTATTTTCAAAATTGAATACTTATTTAAGTCGACGTAGTTTTTAATTTTAAATATTTTGCTCTTTCATCCATTTCCAACTTTCTAGTCCCTCTTAGATTCCTAGCCCTTCTCTGTAGTCTAGACGTAATCGTGTTCTCCTATACATATTCCCTTCTATCTATACTTTAAATTCTTAGTGGTTGGTAGAATTGTCATAGTAACGGCTTTTTTCAAAAATCTAAACGAAATATTTTATTCAAATATTTATATTAAAGTTATTGTAATTGTAGTGAATGTACCGATAAGTAACATTTAATTATTATAACTAACAAAACCACCTTATATACAAAAATATATACCTACATTTAAATGTAAATATTTCCCTGTGTACAAAAATTCCTTCTTTACAATTTTCGTAGTCGTAAGTAGATTTACCTATATTTATATAGCAACGGGACAAAACGTGGACTTCTAGATTTGCCAGGTACATGAAAGACATATAGATAAGCATAATATTACCGACGACATCTTCAAGGCATGGGCGCAATTATGTAGAATTTTCAACTGAATCTTTTAGTATTTGCGTATAACAAGAGTGCAAGCATCTATGGTGACGAACAACGAGCGGTGACAAGAATGGAAGTTATAATCAAAATATTTTGCGATCGTGGTTGTAAAAGATACTGTTGGCTCCGACAGTTGTCTTTACAACGCGAGATTGGAATATTTTGGATGGAATATTTAGAAGCGAATCCATACAAAAGCAAAATTCTCTTCATATTTGTCTGCAATAAAACGTTAGCACAAACATTCCAAGTGAAACATTAAATTAATTGCGTTCTGAAATGTATGACAACGTGCGCTCAAACATTCGCAACAGGAATTTGTTCAAAATGACATTGTGTGCATGTTTTATATATTAATAAAAATGTTGTTGTACTCGGGTAAAGACATTTATATTTTATAGCATTATAAAGGGTGCAAAGAATAGAAATACAATATTTTTGGCATATTTTGAAAACATTGCGTAACTCAGTAATTCTCTATCATATATTTAATCGTGTGTTTACCAATACTACACTTTTAAGTGTTGTAAGGTAAGACTTCGTATAGGTTCGAAACCGGCCGGGACATCCCGAAAAACAAAAGTGAACTAACCGGCATATATATATAACAATGTCACCGTAATTACTTTTTCATAAATTTCGCTTCAATAAAAATTTCATAGGACCAGCCTTGACATCATTTTAGATATTACTTCCAAAACGATGGTCGTCATTTCCCAAAACCTATAATAAAAGTTCTGAAAACCATTAAACTTGTATTGCCAATCGCTGCGATGTATTAATAGCGGCAGCAAATTGTGTTATGGTATTCCAATAAAATACATACATTCACACAATCACTACTTAAGCACATGTCATGTGATGCTAGTAACATGTCGCGATTCCGCGCATCTCAAGCCAGAGATAACCCATCCTATACGTTGTACAATTCAGATTAACTAAGCTATAAAACTAACACCGCTGTTGTCCGTCGCGATAGCATGTATTCGTAACTACGCCCATGCGATTTATTGTGTTCTATGACGAAGATATAGCACAAACCAATGACAAAGCTATAACCGTCTAACTAAAAGTTAATCGTGCAGTGATAATATAAAGTGTAAAATGTCCAACATAGGAGTACATAAGCGTAAGACACAAAAGAACGTAAGCAATAAAACACATACTTTAGAGGTAACTTATTTAGACGTAAATACTAGTCATCTATTTATAGTCATTAGAGATAAACTAGCAATAATCAACAACAAGCAATATTAATTAGTGATAGCACCACGTGTAGCACTGGTGGGTAACGACGATGTACACTCCTTACAGTACACGAGGCTAATGAGTAGACTGCAATGAAGTGATATAGTATAATTTTAACCGGCGTTTGATTTGGCGCCTGTTGCTTAGAACTGTTCTGCCATTAACTGATGCCTTTTACGTAGGATATACAAAATCCGTATATACTATTAATAAATCATAAAATAACAATATTTTAATGTTTAATAGTACACTACGCGCCTGTGATTCAAAAATTCTTAGCATTTGAAAAAAATAATCTACAGCAACTAAGATGTCTAGCTACGAGACGAGATCTCCAACATTGGTGTGCTATTTCCATGGAAAATTTGAATTTCCTTTCTGACATGTAACTGCGTTCAACCGTTAATATCTCCGACGGAGGAGACGAGACGCGGTCCGGAGACGGCAAATAGCTCGATAAGTTGACAGATCAACGGTTCAGAGTTACGAGTAACTGATGGGAGCCCGACTGGGATATGATTTATTTTACTTGGTGAAAAGAAAATAAATTAAAGGACAAATAAACAATGAAACGATTGCACTTATAGTTTAAATGACTGTGACAAATATTCACGTGTTTATACAAGGGTACAATAAGACAAAATGATAATTTTTCTTATTATTGCAAGTATCCACGTATAAACGTTTCGTACTAATTAATGACCGGCCGTATATTGGACGATTAAAAAAAATTTAATACTACGCAAGCAATATTAAATTAGTGATATCGTTAAAGTATGTCTTAGATATAGTGATGAGAAGCAATAAAGCAACGATAGCAATAATATCGAAGTTTACAACGAATAGATTTATTGATCATTATTACATATTTAGGTACTCGACGTCGAGTGTGATTTAATATCCACGAGATACATAATCGTGTAAAACGCTAGTATTTAAACACTACCATGTATTTTATAGTTTAACTTTTAGATTTAATTAAGCTACTCACATATTATGTACAGTTTGAGTAATTTTAAACTTAATTTAGTATCTATTATTTATTCCATTTTTTTTAATTAATGAAAATGTATTTTAATATGTGTTTTGAGTACATTACTTTATCTATCTATAGTTCTGGATATTAGTAAAACGCACATAATAACGATCGCTACCTTGTCAATTAAAAATAACTTTAGTTTAAGACCGAACAATGTATTATTTTCATATATTAATATGTCATCAATGTTCGTTATTACGTAAGTCACAAAATTTGTTCAGTTCAACTTTATATCATTGCATGTAGACAAGATAATGGTCGTTATTTTTTTAACTAAGTTATTCATGTAATCTATTTTAATGTGTTTCTTTCGAGCACTTACGTATAGAATAGTCTAGTCGTAATGTAGATTTTAGATTGTCTAGTCATTTAGCGGTCAAAAGACAGTTTATAAACATATTTAGACCATTAGCCCTAGAAAGAGAGGTGATTATTAAATATGTGATGGATTGTAGTACGTGAGAGTGTGTAGAAAGTATATGTAGAAAGAATGGTATCGTAGGGTATAACGATTAAGATGCGAGGACATTTAATACGTTTGCCTTAGAAATTCTTGGATGAGTACGCACTCAAATGGACAGTGAAATCTGGATTTCCAGCATTATTTGATATGACTCGAGCGCCAAGCGATGCGATTGAGCGTTTTATACTCGTTTCAGCAATTTTGCAAATAGGACGACTCCTTAATAATGATCCAATTTAAACAGCGCTAGACGTCATTTCATAATATGTCATATACAGTATAAAATACTTATTAAATAGATTGTACTGTTTACTTGTCTGTGACAGCAGGTATTTGGGTCATTAAGCAAATTAATACATACATATATGCTTAAATTCGTCTTGTTAGTTGGGTCCATCGATACGTGTACTCACGTGTGTAGCGACTGCGACATAACAGGTGTGAACTACCATTTAATTCGTACAATTAAATGTATGTAGTAATGAAAATTTTGAGACCAAGTATAAGACGTTTAAGGCTTAATCATCCTTTATATCATGGTACAACGAGCCTTCGTCGATGTAGATATCGTATGTAAAACGAAATATAACTTCATCAATTTGTCGCTTTGATTTCTTCAACGATACATAAATTAATAATTATGTAATGACGCGTTATAACATAATATTTACCCAACTATTCGTCGAAAGTCAATTTTTTAATTCAATCAATCCTTCCTATTATGCAATTATTATTGTACCAAAGTACCTACAGAGTTAGTAAACTTTGCATGAATTATATAATAATATGTAATATTATAGCATTATAACTATGTGTAACCTAAGTCGATGTAACCAGATAGTCCTTCATCCCATTATGTTGAGTGTACGTGGAAACATTGTAATTCATTTATTGTATTCAATATTACTTTCCTATTCACTTTTCGTTAGGAAGTCTTTATGGTATTGGTTCGGTTAATTTTAAATGTGTTGTTTCTAATTTATCTGTAGTACTAAATTTGTTATCGTTTTCATAAAAAAAACTTTGGCTCTTATGTTAAAATTATTTTGGTCGAAAGCATTGCAGGGCTCAGTACCTACTTATCCGCTTATTGAGTACTTTATCGAATTCAGTACGAAAGATGTTTTTTATTGATATTTACTTGTAAAAAGGAAATTTGTAACAAATTCTAAGTCACAATAATTATTATATCTATTATTTTATTGTTTGCATAATAGGTACCTAACAATGCAATGTTTAGACGCAAGTTCTACGATTTTTTTTTAAACTCGTTATAACGAGTGACTATTGAGTTTTTTTATTTCAACCAATTGATACGAAACATTAAAAATTCCATACATTCCTTAAGTTTTTTTATTTTTATTTTTTTTTATTAATTTTATTTATTTAAGTTATCCATTAGTGTTTGATATTTTACAACGTAGTTACTTCATTAAAAATATATTTATCGTTTCTATAAAAAAAAGCAATTATTAACCTTCTCAACACAAAAAAATGTTAAGTTTATTCTTGTTCAAATTTTCTTTAAATTGTTTGTTTAACTGTTTGGTGTTTTTCAGATATATTTCGTCTTTTTTTATTATTTTATATTATTGTATAACATTATGAATTCACAATCAGTTGGAATATTCATATTCACCGTGTAACCGCGACCGGAGGCGATGAAATATTTTTACGTATTTATAAACCATATATTTAACCACTTAGATATAAGTTGTAATGGCCGATAGCGGCAATGTAATCGTTTTCTAGTTTCAAACAGAATTATTGACTGGGGCCGCAGTATCTTAATAAACCCCGAGTAGATTCTAGGACGTTTACTTTAAACATTATAATTATTAAATGTAGTTATTCAGTGCACAAACATTAACAATATATTTTAGAATATAACTGTTAATTGTGTAACCACCTGGTACTTCACAGTCTCCGTGCATTACCTACTCGTCTCACATTCAGCAGCGTCAACTTCTAAAGTAGATACCACCTATTGTAAAATTTATTCTACTATAATTGTCGTACGCCTCGAAGTTATAGAAATAGGCACATTTGTTTTGCTAAAGCAGGAAGCAACCCGGATCAAATTGATAGTTTTGCCCGTAACTAACATGGTCATCATCATCGTATTGCATACATAACAATATGCCGCGAAGCAGCACTGTGCTCACTGTTACCCAATATATGGGAAAATAGTAACATTACGCCTGGAAACCCCAAAGAGGCAAGCACGAACAATAACTACAAAGCGAAACAAGTAACACTAATTGACGTATTTGTGATATTACTCGAGTTCAATTATAAATATTACTAACTAGCGTTCTAATATTTGTTATATAAAAATAGTAAAGTAAGAAGTCCCTATATACTTGGATAATGTTAAAATCTATAGATTAAAAATAGTATTTAATTTTTGAGATTTTTACAGGTAGTAACAATAGATGTTAGAAATGACGTGAGATTTGATATGAATCGATGAAAAAAAAAAGATGGATCATCAAGAGCAATGACGTTTGGAGAACCTGTTTCACGATTGGGTATTCTTAAATACACACGTACCTACCTACCCACCTACTTTGAACTGAAAAAATATCCCAATAGCAAAATGTTCTCATCCCGACCTATTAGAAATGTACTTTCGTTCGTCAATTATTCTATTTAATGTAAACGGTTGTATTATTGAACAAAAATGAAAAAAAGCAGAATAGAATATTTACATTTATAGTACATCAACCAATGTAACCTTGGAAACAAAAACGCGCTAGCAGTATCCAAGTATAAGGTACCTAAATAAGTTTAAACTGCAATAAGCTGCACGCGGACTGAAAAAGCCAGCAATATGTATTCGAAACGCGAAGTTTTAAAAAGTGCAATTATTTAAATCACCCGGCAGTTAAAAAAACATCGGTTTCGCTGTACGTTTGAATTAATCGCGCGCATTAATGTTACATTAGCGGTATTAGTCACCCTCAAAAGTGTGTTACAACACAATTTATATTATTGTTTGAAATTGAACTTTCAATGTCAATAATCTGTTTGTAACGAACGAACAATGGTTCGTTCTTTACCATCTTAGTTGTGAACGTAATCTAAAAAAGGTCCTAATTAGATACACGCACTGGAGACTGGTGAAGTACTTGCAATGGACAGTGTTTGCTTTGTACGAAGTGTTGTCATTGAATTGGCAAAAGCTTTATGTAATTAAAGTATTCAATTATTCGCAAATCGTGTGTGTAACTTCGCCGAGTTGTTGCATATGTGTTTAGTTTGAGGTAACGTTTGTTTCTATTCTTCATAACAAATAAACTGTATTGTAACAATTATGTGTTTTCTTTATCGCCCCTTGTCGCCCCCACATCCAGGTTTTCATAAGTACTTGCACACATGTTCAATATGAATCTATTTATATTACATACATCTATTGTGTACTCTGAATCCAATAGCCGTTCGTTCAGTTTGCTAATCGAAAATATTTATAGAATGTCTAGATTTCAGTGATTGCCCATAAATTTGAAAAAAGAAGCTGCATACAAACCTTATACCTATATATATATATGTAGATATTGTCGCTAATCTAAGATTAGGTTCCCATTTTAACTGAAACTGGAATATCTGAATTATTTATTACTGTTTCGGATTTTAATAAAACCGGTCTGGGCGATGTTCTAAATCGAATTAAATTTTTTATATATAACTGACACATATACAGGGTCATCTACCGAAGTCTTTCAATAGACGTGTACAAACACTATATTTGTGATATTTTGTATATTTATAAAATATCCGTGCAACATATTTGGACTGGATAATGCGGCCAATAAGAAATACAGATAGGTTTTGCTAATTTTATTTATGTGCCTTATAAGTTAACTGCTCGACATGTATGTAGGTACCTCCGCTGATCGGCGTGACTCCAACCAGTCCTAGACCTTCTAAATCTGTTATTTTAAGGTCATCAGGCCACTTGGGAGCGCAATCTACGCTCTTTTTATCAACACGTAGCCACTACTCGGTTACCTTCATACATAACATGGTGTATCTTAACATTCGCAGTTCTATGATTATATTACAGAATTTTATCAAATAACTGTAAAGGATAATACAAGGTCTGGTAGTAATAAATGTATAAATAAAACAGTTTTTCAATCGATAGCATTCCTTTATTTGATTGCGTTATACAAACAAGAAAAAAAATTTATCACTAAATTACGACTTCCGCTTGATATATGACCGACTAACTACGATATGGACTGGAATATAATATAAAGGTCAACGTTGCATGATAATTTAATTGAAAAAATAATTTAAATACATCCATATACACATTTTGCAATAAATACTTCAACTAGTATTTGTAACTGTCAACATTACATTTGTACAATTATTCAAAAACGAATACGTATATCGGAGCGCATCGCACCCTTTCTTGAAAGTATAATATAAACACAATACAATATAATTTAAATTATAAGTACAAAAAAATTGATCGATAAATAATAAATAACAAAAATCATGATGCCGATACATTAGATCATTATGCTTAAAGTTGCACACTTATCAATAACATCAGAGTGTTCTCGCGTCCGCAGTACAATAAGTGTAAAAAGTATAATTTCTTGATTCATCGTCAACAAAACACGAGCCGCGGACGCGCGTCAGTTCAGTATTACATCAGTCACATAACCGTATGGTTTCTCATACTTCCCTATCCCATTAAATGTCCGCAACTGAATACGCGGCGTGTATATTAGGGCGTACGCACACCGTCGCGCCTCGCCCGCCGCTGCCAACTATCGGCAAGTGTGGTATAAATGAAAACGTCACAAGCTTAGCTAATATTACACGTACGTATCTACGTCGATTGACTAGGGTGTACATCGGACGCCGGGCGCGGGAAGTCGGCGGCGCGGCAAGCGACAGCGGTGAATATAATACCGATTACACATTTTAAACACTACGACTAAACGTCCCCCGACCGGCGTCTTCTGTAGCTTTAATAACTATTTATAACATATTCGCAACGCTATATAATAAATTAATGATCCATAATTATATATCCTCGTATAAGGTAACGGTTAAACGTATTCCACGATAGCACGCGACCTACTGTTGTGGACGTGGGTAGAAACGTATACGTAGCAAATTATATCGGTGAACGTACATACTTAAATTATTATTATTTGCACCATTAGTTAACTGTACATGAAACAATACGACTGAAAAACTGTATCGCCTCTTCATTATAAATTAAGTTTTTACACAATAATCATTGTTACATATCAGTGATTTCGTCTTCGTATCCTTTATTGATTGTAGTCAGATTTCTGTTATCAAAACGAGGTCCTATATTAAAATCACATTACATTACAAATACATACTACAAAAGTCAATCGTGCAATACATATCGATATAAAAACTCCATTAAAATGTTATCAATCCAATTACAAATTTGACTACATATTAATCGCTCTATTTTCGAGAAAATTATACACTTACATAGATCGAATCATATATTTATATATTTTGTAATGTCGGCGATACAGTCCATTATCAATATTAACGTGTAATAAACTAAAAAGAAACACATACATTGTCCCCGACGAGCGCTAAATATTATCACAATTCGCATTACAATATTAGTCTTCACGTCATTAGCACTTTGTAGACATCCGCGAACGATAATACCGCGTAAACAATGCAAGTCGACCGTTGTGGAGACGACGTTACGTCTCGCAGGGTCACAACTAAGACACAGCTCAGTACGTTTTCAATACGTTAAGATTATAAAATCTGCGATATCAAACTATATCTATCTATCCTATAAAACTACTAAAGGGAATTATTTGGTGGTTATATCTTGTACATTAACGCTAAATGAGATTAAGCTTACAATTAAGGCCATCGAGGAGACAGATCCAACTTGTTACTGGCGAGATCGAGCGGCCGGCGAATTCGATTTCATGACGAATTCGCAGCGAACATAATCGAATCTCAATTGGCTATCGGTAATACAACTCGTGAATAGTTTCAATATAGGTTGCCGTCCTTTATGTGATTATCTGGCACTCCAAAGAGGAACACGCGACGTGATTAAACACAATACAAAAAACATTTCGATAGATGAAGCGTTTGTATTCAGCTAAATGTAAGCACATACAGTAGCGATTATTAGATTAATAAATAGTGTCCAAAGTCCATATGAGGAGCCGTGCACTCACTAGTCCATGAGAATCAGAAACATTTGATGTATGACGTGCTTCGTTGATATGTGAACGTAAGTATATGAACACACAAACACTATAAGGTGACATGTCCACGGTGCGCGCTACAGACGTACGCGAGCGAGCCGCGAACGCTCGACTAGCGTACGCCCACAACACGAACCGGCAATGTGAATAGGTAAAAATGGATTTCAAGGGATCATTACCGTCGCAACACTAATCAATTCCTAATTTGAGGATGACTGACAAACTATAAAATTGAAGAACGATGACTACACGCTGACGAGCAACCCATGAAAATCCTTTTCGTAACGTCAACTCGCTGTGTATATAATGATTAACTCGCGATCAAGATATCGAGGGGGCCGGTAATAATGAGTCTTGGTGAAGACCCCGGGACATATACAGCAGCGTTGACGTCCTATTCACAGAGACAACTTACACGTTGAGGAGCGTCGCCGGTTTGGTCGACGTGCACACATAAACGTAATCTGATTCGGAGTCGGGTCGTGCGCGGCTGGCCCTGCGTTAGGCGGTCGCGACTTGCCAGACTATGAGGTGGCTCTTGGAGGCGCGCTCGGCCAGCGAGCTGTGCCCGCTCGACGTCCCGTCCTCGGCTATCACCACGCTGTCCTCCATCTCCGAATCCGCTGTCGACACAAAAACACTGTCAGCTCACCCCTGGCGCCAAGGTTACCTTACCAGTGCCACATGTACATATATCTAATGCCTCGGCAAAGTTAATGCAATATTCAAGCTAATGATGTAATCCAAGTACGCAACAGTGAACGGTCTGGACTGATGTAACGTGTTTGAAATAATTAATGAATGACATGAACAGACATTATATAATTACATTATATTCTAACAAAATAAGGCAACAACATCAAATACAGCACGATCTTGTCAATATTGATATACAGCACGCGCTTTCTCGGGCAATAGAACTAGAAAATTGCTTTTCACAATACCATGATATGAATCTATATGAGCTATGAGCCAATGTTGACGAAATGACTTTGTAAATTAAAATGATACTGGGTCTCTGAGCAAATTTCATTGACTTGAAAACGAAGATCTAAAACAGACTTTTTTATTCAGTTTATTGAATTATATTAATTATACTGCATTGTATATAAGTACTTTAAACTTTAGCCCAATTTAATAACTAATGCCGTCCTACATCCAGTAGCATTAGCCATTTCTCGAACTGACAAGTGAAAGTAGACTTTTACTAGAACAAGTACAGGTTAATAAAGAAAACAAGTTAATAAAGATATTCATATATATATGTAAGTTTACTGCAAACATTCTTTTTTAATATGTTATATCTCGATGTATAATACTACAATATATTTAGTAAAAATTAATATTTGTTAATATTTATTATACTGAATGCATTCAAATGAAAAAGTCTAGATTGCTATCAGGCGTAATAGTCCGTATGAGTGCTAACAGAAATAATTCAGTAACAAGTAGCAAAGCGCAGCGCACCGAATTGAGCAATTTTGTTTCAGCCGACTTGAGGCAAACTTAATCATCAAATGTTAGCTCGCACTCGGGTATTGGTAATTTTGCACAATTACTGTACAGCGTCTGCAATCACCGATAGAACGTGTATCAGTTCAGAATACCCAATATCGATATTGCCTTAAACATGTTCCCCGTGATAGACACCTAGACGTTTTCCACATCATAAACATAATGAGCAATATACACGTTAGCTGAAATAAAGAAAAATAACTAATTCAATCCGTTGTATGAGTTAGAGCAAGTTTTCAAATTCAATTATGTAATTAAACTAGATTAATTCTATCACTTCAATATTAAAGTTTTACTGTAAAACTGAGCAATGTTAATGACTACTGTTATGATGTAATAGTTGCGTTTAACATCCAAAGCTTAATAGTTAAATGACATCTGTTGATGGGTTGGGCTATTTACAGCGAATGTGCCGAGGGTGCAATACGAAAGTATTCACTTGAAGATACGGTATGCGAGGTGTTGGCGGCCGCTCACACCGAAATGTAGCTGCGCTTCAATTGATATGCAAGTAGCCACCGCGCGCCGTAACAGCACCGCAACGATCTATGTAAATAGGCCATTAAACAGTAACCCGTCAGCGGGCCTGCTGCGTGCGTTTAGTGAATACCCGTGGTGTTAGCGTCGACGACATGTGTGTTACTATCCCCAAGCGACATGCTCATTGTAACTAAAATACAAACTCAACGTACCGCTTACATAATACGTGATTTTTGTCTATACTCTATCAGGTACGTTCAGGATTCGCTTACGATCTGCCAAACTATGAGGTGGGAGGCAGTATCTTGAATGTCATCCGCATGCTCTTCTAATGAGGAAAAAAAATGGAAAAAAATCATAATGAGGGTTTAACCACTGGGGGTGTTTAGTAAAGATCTCAGATGATTCTACACGATCGATATTATTTGCGTGAGTTTAATGCATCTGTTTGTTAAGTGTGAAAATGTTCATGTCAAAGTTTAACACATTTGCTTTGATTACGGCTACTGTTTCAATTAAACCTTTTCTTTTATTCAACCCAAACAATAGGCACAAAATTTTGAAAAAGGGAAGGTGTTATCATTAACACTACGACCTGTTTGTTTTTTAACCATGTATAAATTAAAAAAAGCTTGATACGTTTTTGAGAAATGTTCAATGTTTCAAATATTTCCTCAATTCTAGTTTCAATTTCTAAAACATTAGACTTTTAAAGATGTAAAAAATACTCTACATTCATTCATACCCATTTAATTTTACTTTAAAAATAAATATTTAATCTGTAATGTCTTCCTTCTCACTATTACATATTTAAATAAAGAATATATTTCATTAATAACCGTTGCGCACAAATCTCCTCACAGCATGAAAAGAATTACCTGCTGATATAAATTTGACAAAGAATCTACTAACGCTGACCAAATTTGAGAGTAAGACAGACTTTAAACTACTCTAATAATACAGATAACATTGTAAAGTAGACACTTTTTGAAATTAAGACACATAGGAGTTCAGAACTATCGTTAGTTGTATGCTTCATGTGTTGTGGGTTCTATGTAGAAATATTCCCGCTGTTGTAGACCCAAGCGTTAAAACTAACTATTGTATTTAGAAGCGTATAAGCGTTACACCACTACGAATAACTACATAACTATGGAAGCGCAAGCTTTTTGGTAGTTTCCTTTTAAACATCACAACGATAACGTGCATATTGCTTGTTTGAATGTATTCTATTTCACACCTTTATATCACCATCAGGATTTATGAAGCTTTAAATGAAATCTATTCTGATAAATATAAAAACAATTCTTTACTGGATATTTCTTTTTTATCCACCCGAGATGTACAGTGATATACAAAATAAATTTTTAGTCCATTGGCATCTAATAATTCACACGCGTTTTAATGGATATACGACTGTTTTTGAAATGTCAATGCTATTAATTTATCATTACTATTTCGATGGAAGCAGACGTAGGTAATCCACGAGGGACGTCGACACTATCGTAGCTGATATTTATCTTTAGACACGTTCGCCCAGAACCAAAGTCACATGGAACACGGACGCTTCTAGAATGTTCGACGACTTATATCTTAGGTCGCAATTAGGCAGAATTTTAATGAGTTGCCTTTACTGTAAATGTGCATTCACAGGTTTGTGGACTGGAGTTTTCTCTGCTTCATAGCAGACGGTAAGATGAAATGCGAAATATTACTATGTTAAAACAAATGAAATTCTATACCAGCCTTCCAATACGATATGCGGATATAGTGAGACTCCAAATATGTATAAACTTAAATAATCGATAGAAGAATGGTTACAGTTATATATGGAACTATACGAATTATTTTAATTGTCTTACGCTTATATTTTTAGGCTGTGACGAATATATCTATCTGTTAGGCAAAAGAGAGATAAAGACCTTGGGAGCTTTTTTTGTACCTAAACTACCTGACAACACGCTTATAAATTATTAATCGACTAGTTTATAAATCATTGCAATGAATTGTCAATTGATGTTAGTTTAACGTTTAGTCGAAATTTTCAGTTTAGGGTTTAAGAAAAATATACACATAAATACAACAATATTCTCTAAGAATTTTCTCAAATTTCTAATATGGCATCCACAATGGTAATTCTGCACCTTACACAGGGATAAGTGGATGAAGAAACCGGGGCATATAATTATAGTTAAGTATTACTATTTCTTTAAAATACAGAGAAACTATCTCCAAGTGGATGGGTGAAGTGTTTATGAGTCAATATTAGCAAAGAAACTTCATCCAACAATAGAACAAGGTTGATTGACCCTTTGGTTCCGTGGTTAGTCAATCAGACCATTGAGCCGGAGGTCGTGAATTCAATTCTCACTTGAGACAGCTACATTAAAGATTTTTTAATATACAAAAAAGAATGTTTATCATTCAGTTTTTACAGTATTTATAAATTTTTTTCACATGGATTGATCAGATTTAGTCAGAAATAAGAGTTCGTTAATACATAATAGCTACTGCAATTTGGGGTATGTTTCATGAAGTCACATAATACATATTGTTTGATTTTATTCTTAGCCAGAGAACATTAATATTTGTAATATAACAGGAACTAAGAACATGTATTTATAGGACTAAAAGTATCATATTAAAGCAAATTGTAGTCTGAAGTTAATTCTTTATATGTAAAAAAACCTACACAATGAAACGTCTAGGTTACTTTACCGGTGGATTTATTTTGAATTCTTGTATACATAATATAAAGATACTCTCTTATTATACAATATAACCTACACAATACAATCCATTTGTCTGTTACTTTAATATCATCAGATCGCTATAGATGTAATAAACAATTTGTACATATGGGGCGCTTACCTATTCTAAAGTCGATGTAGCCTTCGCCCCCAGAGATCACGAGCATGGGTGGGGGAGCAGGGGCCTGGCGGGGGGAGTCCGGCGAGCGGGAGGAGCTGGTGGCGCCAGGCACCGCCACGAAGAAGGTGACAGCATCACGGTGGCCGTGGAAGCTGAGCTGGGCGTGCGCCATAGAGCACCATGGGATGGCGCCCGTGGGACTCGCTGACCGGGCGCGGACTAGTGACGCATGTCCTGTATCAAACACTACATTCTCACTACTGCACCTTCGTAATATTACCTTGGAGTCGAGATTTGTGCTCAGTACAAGTATCCCCCTATTTCATAAAAGGAAATAGGTGACCTGTGTATCGTGTGGGTGTATTACAATCGTCTATTTACCCTTTTGGCGAAACACTGGCTTAATATTGTGTTTGTGTGTTGGTAATTAAAATCGATCGATACGATCTACAACAAGACTACATACCTATGATTTACACATCGTCTTTTAATAGCACTTACAGTATTAAAATAATATATAAAGACACCGATATCAATATAGAGTAAAATATCAACTATTTTGTGGTAATATAATAATTATGAAATTTGATTTCATTGTCCAATTAGAGAACGATAGAAAGAAAGAAAAGCTAACCAATCTGCTCACCGGGCACGTTGGCACGAGACGCGATCGGCGGCAACGAACCGCCGGTGGAGTCCCGGCTGGAGGTCTCCGACAATGGCACCGATATCACCACGCCGTTGCTGGTGCCGATCCACAGGCGGCCCGAGCTGATCAGCAACGCCGTGATCCTCACGAGCGAGAAGCCCAGCTTGCCCGTGCCGAGCATCTTGCTCACGTACGGCTCTATGTCCACGTCAATCAAATGCTTGTATGTGTGCGCGTGGTACAAGCGGAGCGCCGAGTCCATCTTTATCGATACCTATTTGTGTACACATAACACGGCTTAAACACCGGTCAATAGGTTTACACACTTATATAAGTATCTAAGTCATCAGAATACAGCATATCATCGAATACTGTTACTGTAAACTGTAAACCATAATCATGTATCTGTAACTGTATCTACGAGTACTGTAAACACACGTCGATTTTTACGCCCGAAATTTGGATTTCGTGTTTTTCGTATTTACATAAACGTTACTGTTACTATGTATCACTCTTACCCAGACTCCATCACCGTCGCAGGCCATTTGACGCACTTGACTCTCCTGCCGAGGGTGGGCTTCGAGGGTGTGCAAGAGAGTCCGCGAGCGAGGATCGATGACGTGCACCTTGTTGCGGTAGCCGCACCACACGGTGCAGCCGACGGCGCTTAGACAACGCACTATAAAGAAAATGTGATTTTAGTGAGTATTTCATATTACTACATGATTATTTTATAGACACCACACATGGTTACTTTAATAATTATAATGATTGTAAATAAACATTTTTACGTCGAAGCTTGATGTGTCTATAAGAATACAAATTAACAGATATCATATTTATCCCTTAATAAACTACACACATCATTTCTGTAGTTATAACAGAATAAAAAAATATGGAAACCAAGTAAATCAACTTTATAAAAAAATCACTTGCTATTAATTACTTGCTTACTGAATAAAGACGAATTTTCTAGTATTTTCTGTATCAACCACGGAGTAACGATTTATTCCCATAGCAAATCTGATGAAAGTATAAGAAACGACGGGATATTTTTTTCGGGAAATAATTAAATAGTCTTACCGGAGCATTTAGGATCTCCGAGTGTCAGCAGCCAGTACTGCGTGAAGTCCCACTGACCGTCGGCGGCCCGTGCGAATATCGCAACGGTGCCGTCCGCCAGCGCGACGACGCAACGCGACGCGCACGCCACGATCGACAATATCGCGTCGTTCAGCTTCACCCTACATCGCAAAATCAAGATATATACAACTTAGCATAAAATCATGTCTTACAAATACATACATCACTTTAATAAACAAAGATACTGTTCAGTTATTTTAACTGTACAATTTCCTTGCATTAACACATTATCTTTAAGAAAAAACCTTTTATGATTAGAGTTGTTTTATCTCAGCAATTATTTTTTTCTACGCATGATGTGGGCGGTTAAGCGGATAGGGATTTACTCAAAAAAATGATTAAAGTAACTTGAATGTAAGTTACCTTGCTAGGCACTTGCTGTAGTTGCCCATAGCGGAGTGCACGTACAGATTGCCGCTCTTCGTGCCCAGCCACATGGTCGCCATCACGGTGGACATCTTTCGGTCCTGCGTGACGTCAGCCCGGTTGTCCGCGTTCGACTGCTCCTGCGCGAACGCGTCTACTCCCGGTTCAGGCGAAGCGCGTTGCTGTTCCACTTCTGCAGCTAGAGGTGGGAGTACGACATTTTTATTTTATTCTCATTTGGAAAACGAAAAATCTTTGTACATTTGTGATATAACATAGATTTGCTATTGACAAATCAGTTCCTACTGATAGACATTATAACAATGCAACACTCTTCTCATCCCCTATTTCATTTCAGGACGAATAACATTCCAAGTGAAACTCGTACTGCACTATTGCACCTATCCCTTGGGGAAATTCAGGCGGGATAACACTTTTGTATTAATACCCCTACAGATTGTACTACATTTGCTTGTACTAATGTTGAAACAGTCAGATATAACAACAATCAAATATGAATGAGTTCTTAGTTTAAAAGCTAGGAATACAAAATTTGTCGTAGTAACAATACTTGAAGTTTTCCATGGGCCATACCAATAATATAGAAACGAAAAAGAGTTTAAAATAACACAGCCATAACTCGACGATTATTATTACGACTCTATAATTTAATAAATAAATCATCCGTTATATATATATGGCCTTAACCCTCTTAATATGAGAGGAGACCCATATTCCAACAGTGGAATGACAAATGGGTCGATTATTATTATTATTTATTTATTATATATAATATGCGTCAATCAACATTTTTTTCTTCTCTAAATGTCACGCATAAAACTGTCTGCGTATAGCATTACGTTTAGGAAAATATTGTCGCTTTCAGGTGGAGCGGATTTTAGTTTTTCCGTAGTTCGCACGTCGAAATCACGACGTGTTATTCTGTGTATTTACTTTGGCAGTCAGCCCGCTGCGTTTGCACGCTGATTTGTTTGCGCATGAATCGTAACACTTTTTTTCTGGTCGGCGTTAGGGATGTTTGGAAATATTTCTGACTAATATATCGTGAACGTGGGAATATAGACGAGAATTTTACATACGATTGTTCGATAGCTTTTATGTACTCTGTTAATAATGAATACTAGAGAGTTCCATTATGCATATTTAATTTATAAATTGTTATACGTCACAAGACGAGGACGAATATGAGGATGACATTGCAGTTTAATATCAAACATTATTGTGAAGTAAACAGTACCTAAGAGGCGAAGATCGTGTAGTTCTTATGAGAGGTACATAAATTGCGTAATCGTTATAAATTCTATGTACAAGTAACTGGCGTGTCATCAAAAGTATTGAATAGTAGTAATTAATTAATTAATTATTGCCTTGGCCAGTTTGGAAGTCTGCGGACCCGCGTTGGCCGAAGTAAGGACAACATGATCAGATGGGGTTTGATAGACAGCAACAACCAAAACTGTTTGTGCGGCCTCAAATCATGCCCTGCGTGCCCTAATACCTGCACCCAGGAAG
>DWME01000827.1:0-29343 GCA_018244795.1 Parelbella ahira ahira
TAATGCCTACACTGGCCCCGTGGGTTGGGAATCGTAAAGCACGGTCTCACGCACAGCCTACACTTTGCTGGCTGGCAAATAAAATAAATAAATAAATGATCATCTGTACCCCAACATGGAGTCGGATGATGTATGCTTTCTTTGCCCCCATACAGACATGACTGAATCCCTACAAAATAGGTTTTCTGTCTTTTGATTTTGAAATTATGTGATGTATATCTATATTAATATTATAATAAGAGAAATTCACCAAATATTCTAAATATATTAAGTATTATACACCAAATTTATTAGAAAGTAAAATAAAATCAAATACACGAAAAATCACACTGTTCTGTAATTTAATGTAAGCAACATTTAGGGATTAAAATTAGGATAAGTTATATAATAACAAAAGGTTAAGTTAACTCTGTTTCCCTATTGTTATTCTTGTATTCTATGGATAGTTTTAATGTAAGGTCATTCATGGACATTTTTTTCTATCCCTAATGTATTTTTATGGAAGATCCTAATTGTTATATTTATTTTGCAGTGCTAGTTAGTACTCATTGTTTTAACAAAAATATTTTTTTGGATTGGTTTTATACTACAACTTTGTTATTATTTGAATTTCCCACACGAATTGGATGTACTTATAAAAAGTAACAATTAATTTCATTACTTGTAATATGTATTGTTAAATAAAATGAGGCTTTTTAGAAAATGTCTTTGATATGTCTGTGTGAGATTAACTCCTAGCATGCAATGATTAACGTTCTAATAACGAAAATGTATTTAATATGGTTTTGTCCTAAGGATACTCACGCCATTACCCGTATATTGCTATTATATTTCTACTTTGGTTTCCACAAAATTAACAATCGATAACAATTATAAATCACATTGTTAAAAAATCTATCATGATAAAAACGACGGATTCTGAGGTACTGAGATTTGATTTAAAAAAATCTCAACTTGACAATTTGCGAGTTGGCGCGGGGCCCTTTATCCTGAATGGGTTCAAAATAAACAAACAAGATTTAAATGATACGATAATTTTATGGTAGATACGAAGCGACAGCCCAAACTGATGGAAAGACGAAAACCTATGGACAGTTCAAGTATTCCTTTGCTAAAAGTGTGTAAAAACAAATGTATATAATGAAATCTATATGAGCTGGAAGTGAGCCTAGTACTTGCTCAGAGTTTTCTATGTACCTGATTACATAGACATACTTGTTGACATACATACATATGAAATCAAATACGCGAAAAACTTCTCTTTTATTTTCAATTATAAATTTTCAACTATTACCCATACGAGTAAAAAATCACCAGCGAGAAATACTCTGGCAATACTATCATATTTATGATATGAAAGAATTATCGGATACTACAAAGATTACATTATTATCTTCTGGGTTTACTTTCACCACGGAACATGTATATTATAGAAAATGCGCCGGATAACCAAAAAGTTCTTAAAGTGCCTTATCGGTATTATTTTTATTGGACTTTATTGTGAATATTTCATTTATTACGTTGTGGTTGCACAGGTAATTAAAAATTGACTACTTCTAATTTAATAATACAGTTTCACTCACCATAGTGGAAAAACTGGGTTATGTATGATTTATACTGCTTTCAAATCCCTGCAGTGATTTTCTCTATGCTAGTAGGATGGCTCTAGAACCTACTATAGAAAGCAACAGTAGATT
Source organism: Parelbella ahira ahira (assembly GCA_018244795.1). Taxonomy (NCBI): domain Eukaryota; kingdom Metazoa; phylum Arthropoda; class Insecta; order Lepidoptera; family Hesperiidae; genus Parelbella; species Parelbella ahira. Next base: position 1,698 of record DWME01000827.1, read on the forward strand.
CAAGTTGAATATAATTTAGTACACTACTTCAAATATATCACTACTTCAAATTATATCCATAAAAATGTGATTGAATACATTATATATTTCTCTTTTTATTTCAGTGCTACTGGCCGGCTTTAAACAAAACCAATGCGAAAAACACAGATATAATAAGGGCATTTATATTAGCTGATACACATTTGCTAGGCCCGTTTAGGGGTCATTGGTTTGATAAATTAAGACGGGAATGGCAAATGCACCAAGCATTCAAGGCTATCAATAATGTACACAGCCCTGATGTAGTTTTTATACTAGGTGAGGGTGTCTGGTTACCGTAGCAATGTCAATTTGTTATCTTATGTAGATTATGATTTTAGCTCTACAAACTTGTACTGTAGCAGAGTACTGGATTGCTAAGTAGCAGTTAAATATACAGTAGTTGAGTGGAAATTTAATTAATAGATCAGAAATAGGTGGGTGAGTCATAAGTCTCCAAAATAAGGGTGTGTAATTACTCTTATTGTGTTATTTATCACTCAGAGCTCTCTGCCTACCCTGGAAAGGAACTGGTGTAACATCACACCTGTAATCACCGAAGGGGTAGGCAGAGGAGTGCAGTACACTCCCACAATCCACCAGTTACGTTTAAGTCGCATGGAATAGGTGGTGAGCCTATTGCCATACACTGGGCACTGATCCAGACTCCGTGTCACTACTAGAAATTCTAAATTAGAAAAATCCAATAGTAGCCGAACCCTGGATTTGAACCCAGGACCTCACGATCGGCAGTCGCGCTTGCAACCGCTCGACCAACGAAGCAGTCACTGGTGTGATAATGTAATACTATAATAACCGATGTGATAATGTAATACTAAGCATGTATAATAATTTTATTGTTAGCACAAAATAAAAAAAATTTACATAAAGTCTGTGTTGTCAGGAGATTTATTTGACGAAGGAGAATGGACTAATGAGCAGCAGTTTGAAGAATATGTAACAAGATTCTACACACTGTTTGCTGTGCCCAATCACACATTGATATATGTGACAGTAGGAAACCATGATGTGGGATTTCACAATCAGTAAGTTATTTTTTTTTTAAATTTACATAACAGGCAACATTGGCAATTAAATGAATCATAACATGAGCTTGAAAATGGTTTGCTATCAATTTTTCTATTAACAATAAAACCATCACACATATGAGAGGTAGAAAAAGTCTGAAAATGTACTGCAATTTAAGTTCTCAGGCTCTGGGTCACTACTAGAAATTCTAAATTAAACTAATGCAATAGTACCCAACCCGGGATTTGAACCCAGAACCCCCCTCGACAGTCGCACTTGTAACCACTCGACCAACAAGGCAGTCAAATTAATTTATATCGAATACTTTTATTTCCTTATCTATCCTAGATATTTTAGTCTTACCATAACATTATATTTTTGAATTACTGGCACTTGGTGTACTCTGCCTCTAAGGGCTATGGTGTGACTGTATAATAAATGATGGTTTATTACAAAATTTCAGTATAAGACGAAGATCCCTTCAAAGATTTGTAAAACTATTAAAGTCACCCACAGTTCAACACATAGTCCTAAAGAACAGTCATTTTGTACTTATAAACTCCATGGCAATGCAGGGTGATACATGCCAGTTATGTACTGGCGCCAAGAATACAATCGAAAAAATATCAGGTACAGAACGATGTTTTTTCTTATATTTATCATAAAAAAACTCTTGTCTTGTTAGTTTTCATTTTTCAGGCCAACTCAAATGCGCAAGATATCCTGATGCAAGTCATTGTCAAAGTATGGATTTGAATTTTACGTATAGCCGACCCATTCTAATGCAGGTGTGTTAAATTATCAATGAATAAATCTTATTACTATTTGATGAATGATTTGAAGGTAATCTACTTTCATTATTGATAAACAAAAAAAAAGTTGTAATTTACCGACGAGATTATAAAGCATTTAAAATGTTTCTTAAATTTTTAGCATTTTCCATTGTATAGATTGTCTGATGCAGACTGCACTGAAGCAGATGCTCCACCATTGCCGGAAAGAAATAAGTTATTTCGACTGAAGATTGATGCCTTATCTGAGGAGGCTACTCAGTATCTTGCTCAAAAAATTGAGCCCAGAGTGGCATTTGGTGGGCATACCCACCATGGATGTTTACGAAACCATTCTTATTATGATATTGAATTTGAAGAACATTCAGTGCCTTCTTTCTCTTGGCGTAACCGCCCTGATCCTAAATATATGTTGGTAAGAGAAACTTTTTTTATACATCTAAATAATCAAGTATCTCTACATAGTAGCAGTGCTTAGTCTTATCATTATGAAGTGGGATCTTGTATGTAAATCTTAACTTTGACTCAAATACCTCATCATGTACTATCATCAATTATTATGGCATGAGTTATGACCGTAGAATATTTTGCAATTTTTTATATTATGTGTGACAGTGTCATTCAAGAATTGGTATATATTTGTAAGCATGTAGAGTTACTTATTGTGGTCCACCATACATATTTTACATTATTCACATTGGCTGTGTGAAAGTATATAATTTTTGTTAACCATATTTCAGGTGACCATATCACCAGACTCATATGCTGTTAATAAATGTGGTCTACCAAAAGAAATAACGATTATTATGACTGGAATTATTATGACATTTCTATTGCTCATGTATTTGTTCATGGAAAGGAGAATAGGCAGAAGAGGAACATAAATTGAAATTCTTTATTAATCTCACGGTTATATTTCATAATAAATAATTTGACAAGATCGAGCACTTTGTACACTATACATTTAAATTGGGACATCAGCAAATATGCCGCATTTTTATTGAATACAAAATACAATTGTACTTGTTAACTAATCAATATGAATAAAAAGAATGGAAAGCTTTTTGCTTTTTCGTCTACCATAACACTATGACCCCAATTCCTTTGCAGATGAACAGAACTTAAGTCTCGGACAGAGACAGCTGATGAGTATCTATCATCTCTACATTATCACAAATAAGTACTTATATAAGATTACTTAGGATTCAGTTGTTACATTAATAATAAATTATTATTTTACACTAATAAAGTAAAAATAGAGGTAGATAAAACACTATTAGAGATTCAATTGTTTTCTTACAATAATAAATACTGATACCGGTAATACAAAACAGAATAAATAAAATTACAAGTGAAAATTGTGACTAATCTCAGTTTTAATACCTTATGTCTACTCATACTGAGGATTCTGAATTTTTGTATGAACGAGTTAAATTAATTAGCGACGCACTAAAGAGCAGTTATACATATATTCAGATTCCAAATCTTATAGCTAAAATCAGTCCATAACTCTAAAATGAGTTAATTTTAAACAAACATTGGACGAACTAATCCATTTGCCACATATATCTTATACAGAATATGTGAATAATTTATTTTAAAGTGCAGAAATGTTTATTAGCTAGCAAATTTATTTGCTTACACATTTAATTATATGGAGTAGTTATTCCAATATTCATTGGTTAGACATACTTTCATAATTTACTGAGCATTGATTTTAATAACATTCCAATATTAAAATGTGATCGTTCATTCCCAAGCTTGTGGATTAAGGCACCATTTTCATATTCTTACAATCGGGCATAACCTTTATTGGATAGTGCATTAGTTCATATTATTGTGTACATCATTTCTTACTTTTATTAATGGCAAACTAAAATCAATTCTGTTATATAACAAGCATAGTTTAAGTTTTGTGAAGTTATATCTTTAAAAATACAACTTTACAAGTGGAATGTTGTTATTGTGAGTAAATTATTTGTTAACATCTACAGTGCATTAATTAATTATGTGAACTTACATTATTTGGACAATGCATACAAATCTGGATAGAACATTACATATATGACATGAAACTGAATTTACCTCAACTATACATAACATCAACAGATCAGTCAGGATTTTGCGTTGTCTTAATTATAGTTTCATACAGCACATGGTAACCACATTTTTTTTATATCTCATAAAAAACACGCAAACACAAATACGCAACACTTAGAAACAAAAAAGGACAAAGCCGTCAAAATAGGCTTTGCCCTTTCTTGAATTCTATAAGAATATTATTTGAAGAACCCTGGGCTGTTGTGTGGAGTGCGACTGGGCCGGCACGTCGTGGGAGCGCGACCGGTGGTGGGACGTGTGCTGGGCTCGATGGGGCCGCGACGGCTGAGCCTGTTTCTGATGGTAGCCGGTGTGAGCATGACGTGCAGAAGAACAAATAACTGCATGAAGGTAGCGGTCGTATCTGCATAAGTTAGAGTCGCCAGCATTCGCCAAGTCGAGATATCCATTTTTAGAGGTATCTACTTTTCCCTTCTGGAATGGATTCGCCGGTTTCTCACTTACCGTATACGACCTGTTGCGTAGCTTCTGATATTTAGTGTTTATCTCTTCTTCGTTCGTAACGTGTTCACTGGGCTTTCTGGAAAAAAATAAAAAGAGAAAGTTAAACAGATTCTTGAATGACACATATATACTTCTATATGATTACTACAATAGACGAGAAAATTGACATACTAAAAAATTTCAACTACAATATTAATTATTTTTATTTTTTACTTGTGACTTGGGAATTACATAATAATAATAATCTAGAACTAGTTTCAACAGAGTGAACTATATTAACCTCGAAGCTTGAAAGCTCAGATGATTTTTTTCCATGTTAGCCTGAATGATCTCGAGTAACTCTCGCCTCTGTAGGCTGCCAGATCTCTTCTTCGTGTGCTTCCGTTCCCGTTGTTCCCTGCGCGCGTGCCGGTAAGTTCGGTTGCGTGTATTGGGCGCGGAGCGGGTGGGCAGTCGTCTCTCACCAGAACACGATGACTTAGATGATGCGTCATCATCGTGAGACAATCTTTCTTGATGTTCGTCGTCGCTAATGTCAGGGCAGTCTGCCGGGGCACCCGATACTGGCTGTTGTTCTCTGCGTCTACGTCGGCGACACTCCCGTCTGTCCCTATGCCCGCGCGACCTTCCGTCTTCCGGTACAACCGTCAATCTCACTTGTATCGTCTTCGAGCCATAGTGTGGAACTGTCACGGACTTTCCAATTGACTCGTATATCGTTGATACTATCCCTGCTATGTCCTGGCAAAATAATAATTTGATTTTATAAATAGACGATCCATAATAATATTGTAAATGGTAAAGAGCTTTCACAAAGAACTACAAACACATACATATATGGTTTTACACATGTACATATTGGGAAGGGACTGTTTTAATCGAAAACGTCTGGTGTTTAATCATATTCATTAAACCTTGTATAACTTCAGTTACGATAATCAGTTAACCTGTATGTAAATAATCATTTACGTCAATATACTTATAATTTCCAGTCTAATTGCCAGTATTTTCATATATAATTTCTGTAGTGAATAATTATACAAGCATTCACTTTACATATTAGCTATAATTCCTTTTTGATGTTAGCCATTGCAAAACATTATTCAGTTAATTATGAACGTACGAAACACAAGCAATCGAATATTCATAAAACTCACTACAGTAACACATAAATTTATATAGAAATGAGGAGAAGTCAAAATGAATTTATCATATGATGTATACAGAGTATGGATATAGTATAGTGTTCTAATACTTACATCCTTCGTCATTCGGCCGTGTCCATCAAGATCATAGAGTGTGAAGGAAAATTGTAAGGGCTGCTGTTTGCTTGGCTCTGGGTGTTTGAGTTCCACGTCACAAGTTAGCTCCTGAAAATAAGGTGAGATAATCTGTTTAAAAAATAGAAAGTAACCTTTACATTTTTAATTTTAAAAGCGCCTGTCTAAAATACTGCTTTTTATTAAACTGTAAGCATGTAATAAAAAATATTAACTGTAATATTAGACATAATTTTATATATGTAATATTAACTAATTAAGTTTTTAATAGTAACGTGTGGGCATCTATCTAGCGGAGATAACATGTGGCGACGTGCGTATGGTGACCGCTGAGGGCCGGCGCCCTTATCTCGCTGTCTAAAAGGAAACTAGTCAGGCCTTTACCGATCTGGGAGATTACAACAACCACGCCACCACGCAACCACGCCGCTCGCCAGACTGATACGACAGAAATAGATGATTCATCTCAATATACAATACTGCGCTATTTAGTAACTACTTCGCATCAATGGACAGAACATGCAATACGTCATGCCGACAACGGGTATATAGTCTAATAACAATAAGAGATAAACATGTCAAATAAAACGTAATTGTTTCCGCTAAGAGAACGCTACGCAGGCCCACGTATCTAAACCTGTTCTGTCTCGCAAAGATAGCTTCTATGTTACGTGCAAAAACAACTGGGCGCTACATAAATAGTGGAATAGGAACATTATTTCTCTTCTGTTTTACTAACCAGCTGCATTCGTAAAATGAGATTGGTACCGCACCGCATCAATAGAAAGTATATCCCGGCTGCAGAACGCCAATGACTACGATTCCATCAAGGGGGAAACTAGTGCATTGCTTAGATCAATGTGTATGGAAAAACTGGTGTTTACCAATTGAATTTGGCTGAACGAATGAAGAGACTTGTTTTACTAAAGGAGTGAGATCACTTTATTGAAATTTATTGCATTTTTATTTACAGTTAATGAAATATTGCCCAAAAAACTGTGAATACCATACCTCAAATCTTAGTCTAGGGTGTTTGTCATCATTAACTTCTACTGGCGGCTGCGGCGAGGGCGGTCTCTTGGAGTAAGTCTCGTGTGGGACCCTCGTTGACACTGGCGGCGGCGTGGTCGGCTGCAGCAGCGCTCTCGCATCACTAGGCAACAGGTCTGGGGGCGCGGAGCACTGCGACGACGTTCTTCCCACCAATTCCTCTGTATCCGTCCTCTCACTTTCCGTACCAACTGAAACAAGCATTGAGATATTGTATATGTATATAGTTTCACAAAAATTAAGTATTTAAAAAGTTTGATTACCGCCCTATGAATTGTAAGTTGCAAGTTACATTGCAAGTATTTATGGATGTTTTCCGATGGAAGAGTTACAAGTGTACAAAAATGACGTGTGGTAGAGGGACGCCAGGTGTGTAAGGATAAAGATATGTGATACTAGACGCTCTCTACTCTCTACTCTGTAAGAAACATGGGTGATGATAATGACAGAAAGTTGTACATCAACTACTATTAAGTCGCACAAACTTAATGCTGCACAAGCAAAAAAATTTGTTTACTTCAACTAAAAAAAAAAATTCGATTTTGCGCCATTAGAAGTGTTATAATACGCATGTACATACCTACACGATCAATAAGTTATTATCGTTGAGTATACTCTATTGGCGGATATTAAGAAATATTGTGTTCCAAAATAAATATTCATGTAAATATTGGCATCGTTTGCATTTAAATTTGTTTTTTAATCATTATCCTCCAATCTATATCCACCGATTGACAAAGGTCTCCGCTGAGCTTTTTTTTGTTTTCATTATGATGTATTTTGTACTATGATGAAAATGTTACTTCGGAAGCAATACTTTCACTTTTAGATTTAGAAATACTTCAAATACGCTCCCCAGCAACAATTTAATAACAGCGCCGTTCCAATGGGGATGTTTTATTCTGTATTGATTTATTCGGTGATTGAGGGCGCGAGCATACTTATCTGCCACATTCACAAACATAACTCAATTTCTTGATAATATCCACTTTCGTTTTGTTAATATTGCAATATGAGTATAAGTGCGACGAGTGTTAAGATGTTCCAATGTGTTATTGTTATTATAATATCATCAATATCATCATCATCAGCCTACTTCCGTCCACTGCTGGACATAGGCCCCTCCAAAAAAAAAAATAATTATAAAAAAATATATTATAATAGGCCTGGAGATGCCTATTATAAAATATTAGTCATTACTTTATATTGAATTATAATAAAGCTACTAAACCCAGGTTTTAAACCCGCTTTTTATAATCTAGACTTTAGAATATAATGACTAGACGATTAGGAAAAACTGAATGGTACCCTCAGATGTCAGATTTATCCAATATTTCATATAACTTAGCTATTATATGCAATTGATACAGAACCACTACTTTCTAATCGATAATAGATTTATGTATCTTTTTGATTTAGACTCTTCGGCCGTTTAATTGCTCGATAAATATGTACAATAAATACTTCAAGATACATAGTCTATTCAAAGAAGATATCATTTAAGCTAAAATCAACAATTTAACGCCCATAGTACTAGTCTACTATTCCCATCCAAAATATAGCGGCTATACAACTACATAAAGAAAAATAACGAAACAGGGATTCTTAAAATAAAAACGAGTTTAAGATCCACGTGGTGGAGCCCACGGGCGAAAAGGCTCGCTATATAATTGTAAATAATAAGAAACGGCATCGGCAAATCTCAAAAGGATTTTCTAAAGCGAGCGGCCGGTGTAAGACACGGCGGGCGCTGCCACGTTTCCAGGAAGGCCTCGAAAGCGGATCGACCCATGCTTATTGCCAGGGGCCTGCCTGCCGTCCACATCTGCCGCTAATTTTACTTTTGGAAAAAAAGGTTGCTTGTACGTTTTTGATTCACGTCTAACAGAAGCTCGAGCCGCCGTCTAGTAAGAAATTATCGTGAATCTTACTACATCTTTAATATGAGAATTTAGGTTAGTGTTATCTAAAACAAACTTCACATCCCTAATGTATCTTTTGTGGATGCCTAAAATTATAAAAAAAAATATGTTTTACAGCGACGGTATAAAATTTTTTTCGAATGTTTTTATATACCGTCTATAAATATTACGTTCAAATTGATTATTTACCTATAACATTATCAACAAAGTCAACGAATATAGCCAAAATATCTTCCATTCCAGCATTAAAACGAAAAAAATATTAATTCATCGCTTGCCAAACTTAGGTCTTATTGACGAATATATTCAAACAAAACAAATACATTGAAGAACTCTTTAAAACATTCCTAGGAGACAAATGCATCTTTAACGTGCCGCAGATGGAATTCGGCACGTATTCCCGAATGGATTTCATTTCGAAAAGACGCAAACCAGAGAGAGCCCGCGTGCCGTATTGTGAGTGCAGTAGTACCTCTATAAAAATGTTTATTGTCTCTTTCTATAATACAAGTGTCGTAGAACCAATTCCAGGAAAGTAAAAATGTACTCGTACACATAATGTTAGATGTAAGGTGAATCCGAAGTACATATTTACAAGTGGCTTTTTTTTCATCTTTGATAATATTCGAGAATCGACTCGATATATCGAGATTTAAAAATAATATTCTCTCTACAATATAAAACATACAATTGAGTTTTTCCAGATTACTTAGTTTACGATTTGTCTTCCGTGAAATCTAAGGACTAAGATCATCATAAGTCCTAACCTCAACGAGGTCCTACAATGATCTTACAAAGTATAGAAACTTAGCCGAAAAGGGGTTTTCGGAACTTGGCTATCATAGGTAATACTTCTCGAACCAATGCAATAACCGCAGTGCTATTACCGTTGTGGGTATTGGATTGATGCACAGGCATACCAGATTTGTAACTCCTCGGATACAGAACTTAAAAAGCCGGTGAAATAGATCAGAAGCGATCTTACTCCGCTATCAGCTGTTATTTTATGTTTCATTCAAAATATGAAAATAAATTTTAAAAATCATGTTATTTTTCTTCTCTTTTTTCTATTAAATTCCCATAAGAATACATTTGCATTTAATAACTTTTCTAAGACTGTGCTCATTATCTTTAAAAGATCTTCGGGAACCCATAGCTCATGTAAAGTAACGGCTTTGAAACACCATTACCAACGAACCTTCTAGTTTTATTTTATCTCAACGACCTGGCGTATCCTGGGACTTTTTGAAGCAGGGAAGTTCTTAGACATCCCATCTCCAGTCCAGGACGAATCTCTCCTTTCCGTCCAGCACGATCGCAACCAAGTGAAAAAAATCTTGTCTAGGAATTTCCACATGTTCTATGCCCTGCTGAATTATCATGCGATGTCAAGATTAAAATGAAAGTTCGTAATTTAAAAGTATTCCAGGTAAAAAAAATAAAATATATGCAAATGAAAATCGTGGATTCGTGGAGTAACTATAATAAGATATTATTATTTATACGGACTAGCTGACATATTATATTTTTCATTCCTTTTTATCTTGAGCTTGAACAGCTACTGACGCAGTATTTACATGTTACGCAACGCATGGCAATATTACATAGCACTAATACAACCACATGTATTACATTTAGGTTCACACCAGCGGCGACGAGGACGCGACGAAACACGAATAAATTTTAATATATTTAAGGACTTTCATTAATAATAATTAAATAATCTCGTCAGATCCTTTACGGGGTAGGCAGAGAGGATAATCCCAAATATCTCTATCTTACAGACCTGATATTGTAAAAAGTAATATAATATCATAAGTAACGTCAGGTCGATTGCGTATTCATTATTGACTCAACATACCCATATATACATATGTTCGTCAATGAATATCGCACACAATAATGCCGCGTAAGTCAACTCTGCTATTTGTGTGTATATCCCTGTGTAGCTAGACACAGTGTGTAGTGGTCGCCCGTTACTATGACGATACCGTAGCTCGTACGTTCCCATTTGCGGCTCTCGGGCCGACCCTCGCATTCTTTTGCATTGATTTAATTACGTAATGCTCACTTTTAGGTGCCTATTTCTTGTTGTAAATATATTGATAAGTATTATATCTCTTTTTCTCACGTTGTACTATAAGGAAACGTAAAAGTAATAGACGTAAGAGATATTTAAAAGTGATCGATTTTTCGTACTATTCGGTCCCCGTTTAATAATAGATACTTAATAAAAGAAAAATTTCGAATTATACATTATAGTACAGATCTTCAAATACATTTAGTTCATTATTATTATTATATCTCTCACCGGATCCCTTATAGTTTAGGCAAAGAGCACCAGTAACAAATATATCTCCTTACAAACTGACATGCGTCATTTAAATAGAAAAAAGGTATGTCTCCATCCATTCATGAAGAAAAAAAACACGAACGCTGAGGAGTGAATTAGTAATTTACTCTCGTATAACCCTTTGTTTATTTACAAGTGTGCAGTGAATGGACACACGTAATGTAATCAGAGTGCTCGGGCATAGTAACTATTAATTAAATTCTTATCTTGTTTATGTTAGCCTTTTTTCTCCCGCATGTGTGTTTATTGTATAGAAAGAAAACTTGAGATGGCAACAGACATAATATATAATTGTTATGGATATATGAAATAGACAATGAAACTACGTATGTGCTTGTGTGAACTAACAATAAGACAAATTAGTGGTTATTTCTATTGTGTATATGTGCATTAAAGGTATATCCAAATATTATATTCATACATGTGGTTTCGATACAAAATAGCATAATGGTGTTTGTGTGTAACGTGTGCTTTTGTTGTGGTAATCTGTGTTTTGTTAAACTATTAGAACTTAATAAACCAGTTAATAAAACTTGGATTATTAGATTTTCTTAAATGAGCATTTTGGATACATACATAGATAGATATAAAAAAATTGTGCGCAACTGCCTTGAATATAGCTAAATCAGTAGCTACAAAAAGATACCTACCTAATCCTCTTCACAAATGACGAGTGCTAAAAATAGATAAAAGTGATTTTTCATTCCTTATGATTAAATTTAATCCATCGCAAGTCGCCCGCCGCTGTATTTAAAGATAATGAACTCATGATTAATGAGGATTACTTTAAGTGGATTTATAATTTATTGATCAAAATGAACTATATACATGTTTAAAACCCATACATCATTGACGCGCAATTCTCGTCGAGTATAATTATTATGAAACTGAAGGAATACTACAAAATTTCATTTGAATTTTCTGTTCCCACACATAATAAGGAGCAACAGACAGACAACATAATAAGGAGCATATTTCGTACTCCTGATCTACCGGTAGGTACGTAGCAACGAAGGCCAATATAACTTCTTTATGTCCACCACTTACTACAAAACTTTAGTGTACTCTACACATTTATATATACCATGTATAAGAGAAAAGAGAACTTAAGCTGAGGGGCGGAAAGTTCTTTGATGTCAAATAAAAGGTATCATTGTCTCTGGTTCGGCGACGCGCTTTCAACTTTTCTCTTTGAAGTTAATCAAATGAGCGCCGCCACTCGGTTTGCTTCTAATTATATAGACGTATTAATCCACGAAAAACTATTCAGTAGTCTCTATGATCACTAGCATAAGAATGAAAACAAGTTGAATTTAGCGTCCACATGAGACCTGACAACACATTCTCAATTTGACATGTGTACGTGTAAGTTGAAACGAAAAATGTTATATCGTTTTATAATTGAAGTGTTCCACGTACATTTCGAAACTAAATAGAACAAGATCAAAGAAATGTCGGTCCACTTTGATGCAGTATTTGGTGAAGCAACGTTACAAATACACCGGGCTATTTCAACTTTTTATAAAATAGTTTGGTAAGTATGACATAGAATAAGAATATGTAATACATAAAAACATTTTACTTTGACAACAACCGCTATAATTTAAATATATTTTAAGTAATATACAATTAAAGTTTGATTTTGCCTAGATAGGTAGGTAAGTTGCTATTTATTAGCGTGTGTTAGTCATTGTTTTTATCTACTTACAAAATTGACACAAATGAAAATAAAATATGGTTTTTTGTTTACAAAGCAATTGTGCCTAATTTACGTCTTTATATATTTTACTTACGAGCGTAAAATAGATCCTGCTTGTTGCCATATAAACTTTAATAAGACTGTTTTTTGATATGAAAACCTATTTTAACGTCTATTAACTACATATTTTCATTAAATTATATGAAGTTTAGTGCGTATTTTTATACTTTGGACGTAAATTTATGACAAATTGTACGGGTTGTTATTTTCACCTTTACCATTACCTACATTGGCGTCTAGGTAAATAGATGTATAACAAAAAATTATGTATAAATACAAAACAGTGTCCAAATAGTCATTAGTCTAGTCAAGATTATAAAAACTTTTAACTTGTGCCTGTGCTAGCCATGGCTTTGCCGTGTTGTCCTATATTTCCAATACGTACTTGAAATAGTTGTAGAGTCCACTTACTGCTAAATTTTTTATATCCATTTCTGAATTTGTTGCGCCACCACTTAACGAAGTGGTGCGCCATGGGGGCGTCCGCGGCGGGTGCCGAAGCTGTGAGCGTTTCGTAGCACGTCATGCGCTGCGCTCACGCACGCATCACGTACACTTCAAAAGGGCCGCTGGTTTGTTATTTCACTGATCACGATCCAAGGGCACTACCACGGTAATCATTCACAGCACTAAACAAATAAGTTTATGTTGTCAATAACAGTACAGACCCCGTGACCCACTTGTCCGCGTGAATGTCGGTCGCGAGGCGTGTGCGTACAACCGTCCCTTATGCGTGCCGTCAAGTGACTGACTGATGGATGGAAGAGAAGAAGGGAAGGGGCGAGCGCGGGATCGTACGGCAGCCGACGCGACAGAAGAGCGCCTCGCTCGCTTCGAGGCTGCTCTTTCATTTTAAAAAAGTTGGGCGTACATAAATGTGTAGGTAAAATAATTGTTAAACTTGATATACCTACAAACATAACTGTTTTGTTGACAGCTCTTTTGTGTTATTATTTTATTCTACTCGAATATAAATCATATACCTACTACGCCGCGAATTAAAAAAATAATAACATGAGTAATTTTGCTTATAATATGGTAGAAATGTAAAAAATATTGAAAAAAGATTTAGTAATTAGCGATTAATCAGCTACTGTTTTATATTCTTTTATGAGCTACTGTTTTAAGACGGCATACGAGATTTAAAAAAATCACATTGATTTATGACTAGATGGGTCCGAGTTCGTACCTTTTGTAAATTATGTTGCGTTACGGGAGAGACCTGTGGCCAACAGTGGACTGAACAATGGGTGCAACCAGCCAGCCATCAATTTTATCACTCTTGTAACTGCAATTAATAATTAGCGAACAAGTAAAATAAACCATTATTGGTTTTACCTTGCGAGGTGTTTAATTATTGAGGTGTGATGGATGTTTAATGATTGAGGTGGTGTTCAAAAATTGTGGTTTAATTATTGAAATGTCAAAAAAAAATTTTGAACTGAAGGGAAGTTTTTAGTAGAATTTCGTGTTGTGAGTTGTGACACTTCAACAACTTTAAAGAAAAGCCGTTTAAATAATATAAAATAGCCTTACAAAAAACATGAGATTAGTATTTTTCGAAGTAAATTTTTGCAAAGATCAATTTGAATGATATTTAAAAGTGGAGATAAATTGAAATAAAGTATAAGTGCATTAATCTAGTAGTCGTTAATAAAATTACGAAAACGCCTCTTTTTGAACAATTTCATCTATCACTTAGCTGAACGTTTTTAGTTTTCAATACTGTTTAAATTTCTAGAAAAAACACCAGCAGCAAAATTATCTTGAACTTGGTCTTTTTGACTTTAATGAACAGATCAAAATAAACTATTAGAATAGTTATTTATCGATTGCTAATATTACGTAGGTAACTATACAATATTTACATAACACATTTTTTTATTTTTGACCGACATCGCGGCATTACAAATTATCGGATTGACTAAATGTCAGACTTATGCTATAGGTACAGCTAATGTAAAAGCGCATCCATTTTTGGGCTATTCACTGTTTATGGATGTTTCAATAATTATTCTGTAATTAACTTACATAATCACGCTGTAGACTCAAGAAAGACACCATTCCATTTTCATTTTAAGGCTAGTTTAGAAATATTCCTTTTCAAGAAGCAGTTTGTAATTATTGAACCAATACAATGGCGCTGTGGGTTAAAGAAAGTAGTAAAATGTATAGGGCAGTAATAGAGGAAGGTGCGCCCGAGCATAGGTCCGCTACGTTGGCAGCCTCCGTGCGGTCGCCGACCCGGCCCCGCCGATTACAAAAAAGATTATTGTAGGAACGTACATACATATTTCTTTACATATAATTATATGCACTTATCAACACTATAAAATTCCTACTAACATATAAAAAGCAATCATTCAAGTCTAAAATAAATTAGCGACCCCCATTTTAGTCTAAGCACAAGTTTTTGCGAATGCCGAGCATTTCTTGACGGCTGCTTTTTCGTAAATAAACAACCTGGAACAGTTTATATTCAGGTAGCTGTTGGCTTGTTTACTTAAACGTGTGAAAACGCATTTACTAACTAAACATAACAAATCTAAGCCCCCAACTAATCACTAGAACAAATATCTTGAACGTTGAGGAGAACAAAATGTACATTAATGCAATTAGGGTACTCTGCTACCTGGTATGCAGTTGGTTGCATATGTATGTTTGAATCGAGATGATTCTAGAACATTGGTTTCCGTTAGATCTTGTAATTACAACCATCTGTTATTCTACTCTGTGTATTGTTTACATACACAGGTTTTCAATAGAAGATTGGTTACCTGGTTTTGTGTTAGAGAATGAGTTCTTCGGAACCTCATTGTTCCTTCCGACTTTGCTAATTCGCATCTAAGAAAAGTTTCTAATCCCGACACTTAATCAGATTTGACATCAGGAATTTGAGTGAGGTACGGCAGGAAATGCAAGAACAAAAATTTCAAATCTTTAATCCGAGCGGCGGATTTCGGCATTCACTGCTAAGCTTGTAAGATAAAACTTACGGCCATAATGTTCCAGATTACTCATGCAACAACTATCCGGTAGAAGTTATATCAAAATGAAGAGAGTGATGAAAGCAGAAAAAGCACACTGGTCTGTAAAGATAGAGATAGATATTGGGCACTCGGTGCAACTATTTTATATGTGATACATTTATCTTATATGTGAGTACCTACGTATTAAACGTTGTGTACAATGAAGTGTGTTCGAAATAAGTCCTGGTAATGAATATTAAGGTCATCACGATGATATATGAAATTATAGTATGAGGCATATTACGATATATTGGAATAAATTGTCTATAGTAGGTACCTAACGCTTGAGTGACCGCACATGTAGTTTTATATAGCAAGACATATCTCAGTATAGTTAGACATATTATCGCCTAGATGATGACCGCAAGGATACATACATATGTATATCATAGCATCTTTGCGGATATAGCACAGATTATTAATACATATAATTGCTACGTTTGTGACGACTTTAATCCTTAAATCGGAATTTCAAAATAAGACACTGGCCAGTACAGGGACGTCCACGGCTTAAAGCAGGCCGAGGACGCGCGAGGACGCCACGGCCGGTTTCAAATTAGAATTTTACGACCTCTTCGTGTTAGGTTTACTGTCGACGATTTATCCGCCACCAAGATGAGCTCGTATTCCAAAAACGACGTACAGCACAAACAATGTTTTATGGTAGTAATAAAGAAACATTTCGATATGTAACACTACATTACCGCCTTGGGATTTATCTTCAATTAATGCTAGGTAGGTGGATCCGTGGGTACCTTGTATGGGTTACGATGGGCTTAAAATTTGTATACCTACTCGTTTAATATTTAGATATTTGGATGGTTACAATAGGTGCTTAAGAAAACATTTGTACCCAATTATTCAAAGTTTCAAATATTAACTGGAACGATTCATGCTTTTTTTATTTTTGCAATCAATTTACCTAAATAAACAGAGTTGTTTTTACACAATAAACAGACACATATATGTTCTATCGAGATATAACCACGTGAAGTTTTATCAGCACATTGTCGTATACGATTACGACTTATTAATTGAAACGTGTCTATCAAGTAGGAAAAATAAAAGTGGCCGTAGTGAGAGTAACACTCGGACAACGGGTTCGACCTGGGTGGCATTCGAGCTACGGGCAACCGCGCTGTTGGCCGAGCGATCCATTATAATATCGATAAGCACCGGTGGGCCAGTGACCGGCCCTTGGTTTTCTATAAAATGTACCAAGCTAAGCCATTGTAACGAGATCTGCCGACCGTGCGCCGTCATCGTTTCGCGCGCCGCCTTCTGCGAAGGACTGCCCACTGAAAATATATTTACGACGTTTCCTTTATTTGATCATCCCCATTTGAATTTTTATTTACATATTGTTTACAGCTCATTCAGTGTAAACTAGTATAATTCTTATTACATATTATTATTATAAGTCCCGCCACGTCCCTCGACGGCTGAACTAGTAGAAATTACTTGTTCATTAGTACCTACATTTTAAAGTAAACGGAGATAATTCTAAATTTTAATTAAATCAGACTTCAAAATACTCCACGAATAATGTACCTGTTCACGTTATCGGCTTTTTTCTTACAAACCTAAGCAACAAGTACATATCGCAAAAACTTTATTACCCCAATATAATAAAGACAGCGAAAAAAGATTTGCGTACAACAATGTATTGTCGCGGGCAAACAGGGGATTTGTCGGTGTTGTATAGTGCTAGTATTAGCAGTACAGATCGCAGTACAGATTTCATATTATTATATTTAACATATAAACAACGTGTGTGTGTGGAGCGGTACAAATACGTTAATAAGACGAAGAATATGGAATATCTCGTAAATTACGAGAAGTATAATGTAACACTTCATTATACAATCTGAGTTGCTGTGTAGATGTAGGTACATACTTATTAGGATAACTCTATTATATTCGTGTGTGTGTTTTTCAAGGCCTTATCGAAGACGGGCTAACTTGTATGTATGTATATCAGAATCAATAAAAACGATGCAAAATGTGTTTGCAAAAACTATTTTGTTAGATTCTTTTTAAGTACAAGGCTGTACTCGTATTTTATAAAGTAACGTTAGCATTAACAAGGGCGTTAATAAGACTAAAACGTTTTTTGTGATCTAGATCGGTGTAGTGTACACACATTTGGTCAACGTGGCAAATTATGGGTTTATTGCTTTTTTAATCTGAGAGGAAACCTGTCTTCGATAGGACGATAATAGGGATAATGATCAGTGACAAGCGTTATTACTGTTTTTCTTTACGCACATGATTGTGTATTAAATGAAAGTGTTAGTATGTAAACAAGCGAGTGGCAGGTCCCGCGAGCTGAGTCGGGAGAAGTGGAGCGACCGCAGCTGGCGCGGCGCCAGGAACTGAACATCAGAAATAAAACGCCACTATCTGCATTCCAGGGCATTTCCAACGATCATCGTTTTATTTTACTACATCATCATATATTGAATTGTGTAACTCCTTGTTCGTATTGTAATAATGGTTCAGATATGTGGAAAGAATGGCAGACTTAAGAATCTCACAACAGGTAGGTACCTATATAATGCGAGTATCAATCGTTGCAGATGTCGAGAGATACCAAGACTTCCCTGTCTAGACCAAATTTATCAGATACTAATTGACGGGGGAGTCAGAA
Organism: Parelbella ahira ahira; assembly: GCA_018244795.1. NCBI lineage: Eukaryota > Metazoa > Arthropoda > Insecta > Lepidoptera > Hesperiidae > Parelbella > Parelbella ahira. The sequence goes on from DWME01000827.1 coordinate 20,144, forward strand.
TTCTCCGACACAGGCGATCGAGTATGAAGAAAGTAATGAATTAGAAGAAACACTTCGTGTTTGTGAGTATAGAGATATTTGGCGTACAATGGCAACCCCGTAAGAGACGAGGCGTGGTGATATACCAATAAAAATACAAACACGATAAAATTAAGAAGAACGTCGATGACTAACTAAGTTTTGTCCACATTTAAAAATGTGTATATTTTGTACGTCCAAATTACATACAATTTCATTGCCTGGATTTGTTCAATCATTGCGCTACATGTAATAAAAATGATAAAGCGAAGTACTCAATCACTGGATCACCAACGCCCGTAATATCGACAGTTCTTTTGTAACTGGAGGGAACAGACTGTAGTGATCAGCGACATGTAATGTTCGTCTGTAGGAGATATAAATATTCACGATGTGTCCGAAGGTTGAGTAAGGTCGCGTAAAAATACAGATATCCGAAGCTAACAACGAAAACACAATTGTATCAACTGGACTTTAGACGGACCTCATTAATACACGCGACTGGCCCGTCGGTCTAGTGGTTAAGAAAATGTGCTGCTGAGCGGTGGGTCGTCGCTTCGATTCCCACCGACACGAATGGATCTCACGTCACGTTATAATATGTAATAAATAGTAAAATTATAGAATTAGGCCGTAGAAGCTACTGGCACTGATAGCAGCGTGCAGGTAAAGTTTAGATCAGTGGAATCGTAATTAATTGTTATTTGATTCAACAGAAAGACGATCGCTGCGCCGGTCGGTACTTCAAAGGAGTAATAACGTACGATTACCATACACCGCTTGCCCCTCGCACCTCCAGCGCGGGGTTACCAGGATGCGGACCCTGGTGTGGACATACCCACACTGTGCATTTTTACAACTACATTAATTAATAATACTTATAGCATACATACTTGGAATAAATGGGAAGTAATTTGGACGATAATAATTATAAAAAGAGTGGTTTTTTAACCGATTGTTTTAAGGAAGTTTTCAAGTAAGGGTATTAAATTAGTTAAATAGGTAATAGAGAACTTTGTAGTAAATAAACTGTGTATAAGCTTAAGCTACGCTAATTCTCCGGCAAAGAAACTGAAGTGTTAGTGGGCTGGTCATATCTATTGCAAGATCGATAAATGAAATAGACGTGTTCCGGAGTCAAGGTTAGCTTTTGACAAACGTATCGTAGGGAGCCCTACAATTAGATAGAGTCACGATATACGCAGTGGCCGGTAGCGGTTGAATGTGAATAGCTAGTGGTCGAGTTCAGAGACGTTCTATTGGTCAGAACTATCCAATTATGGACGGCAATTTTCTGATAATGATGGTATTGAAAGTATTACTGGAACTAAACATTTAAAAATGAGGGAAAATTACATTTTAAAGCTGTAATATAAAATAATACTAAGGAACAATTTTAGACAAATTAGTAGATAGATCTACCTGCTCAAATCTCGAGTCCTATTTTTCCTTTTTGTTTCCATTACTTTGTCTCGCCGTTCACGCTCTGTCTGGCAACCCGAGCCTCAGCGCGCATACCTTTTTTTACACAAGAACCTGTTCCCCGCTCCTATGTCGGAAGGTTTCCAAAAGCGGTTCCGCCTTAATAGCTTCGGAGTGTGATTATTACAATAATGTGTACAACGAATTTTAGTTTTAATAACGAACCCCATAAAACATTCCCTCAATCTAGATAGAAAAGATTTATAATTCTACAGAATAGACTATCAAATATTTGGCTAAAACTTTTTAAATTGTATTGAACAATTTTTGTATCTAATTAATAATGAACTAAATATCTATAACCATCATGTATGTACGGCCAGTATGTCAAATATTAAATTTGTTTTAATTCATATAAAATAAGTTTGCAACTATAAAATAGAAAAAAATGTCCGTAAGTCATAATTAACTATTTTATATTTATAAGTATTTTACAAATTTTAATGGAATAAGGAGAAAGTAAAGCTCGTTTTAGGTAATGAAAGCCTTAAATATCGCGGGTGGAGACGAACTGCGTTGCTCGGTTGGCAAACAACAGTACCAAACACGTGACCCGCGCACATGGTCCGACCTCACGTTTTCACTTCATCTGGCTTATTCAAATATTCATTTCATTTTTAATTAATTAATACTTTACATAATATGGAAATCGTTAAAAGATTTGGAATTTTTTTATTAACATTTTAACTAGTCCAGTATATTAGTCTACTAGTTAAGTGCCTACCCCGAATAAGGCCCAATGGCAAATTTTAATATTAAATATCAAAGCGTGAGATAGGCACAAAATGTTTTTTGGCCACTGAGTAGCAGTTATAGCCCAAGTCGGAAGAGGGGGTCGTTTGAAATTTTTCCATGGGGATGCAACATGTCGGTATTAAATCAAAGGGATGTAAATGGTATCAATAGCTTTGTGCCACCGCGTCCCTTTGTCGGCACGCGGGCTACATCAGAGCGGCTGTGACAACGGCTCGTCAGCGATCTGTAGCCGATACAAGCCTCACATCAAAGAAACCGCCTTTAATTTTGCGCTACGTTCGTCACGTGCCGCCGCCGTTACAAAGCTTATAAATTCGACATAGAGCACAAAAAATGTAAGAAAAATCTTCACGCTTACCTAGGTACCAAGTTTTTTAGTGTTAGCGTTCTTGCCTCAGCACATCTGATATAGCAGGATCCCCAAATGTATACAACGTGTTTACACTTTAATACTAACTTACTAACATTGGATGAGACAGATTCTCTATCTTCTTGTTAAGCTATATTTTTATAAGATCAAATTAATAAAAAAAAATTTTACCCTCATGCGCCTAAAGAAGTTTCACTTCAAAAATAAAGCCTTATGATTCATTTATAGTATTATACATAACTTAATACAACCATTACCTAATTGTAAACTTTTTTATACTGGCTATGTAATGAACAAGTACGTTATTAACATGCGAAGAATAAATGTTTTGTTTCATTAGGACCTAAGCGTGCGGAAACATGGTTAGCTAAAAAAAGGAAAGAGCTTAGTTTTATATCGCATTGGCCATAAAAGTAAAAAGTCCCTCCACGTCTACAGATAAGATGTAAAACTGTTAAAATGTTACCAAAAATAGGGGCGTGGGCCGAGAATACTTTATCTTGTCCGCTTTGATCTGCCGCGGAGCGACGGCCTAGCGCGCTACGGTGGATTGTTTTGTTTCCGACCCACTCAAAACCAACATTGTCTTATATCTCTACTAAATAAACGTATTATTTAGTACGTATTTCGATTACTCCATAGCCATTATATATAAGTATATAACTTTTACATGAATAAAGATAGCAGAATTTATAAGTCGTGTAACTCGTCGTCAGATGGCTCGTCGTCAATAAAGCTGAAAAAGGATACAATCAAGTACGGAATTTAATGTCAAATGTAAATTTTAAACAGCTCCGGATTTCGAAATAGGTAGGTATTACGATTTTTCAAAATACAATTGGCGAATTACATTTCAGAATACATTTCAGAATAGTTCAAAAAAATTTGAATTGTTTTCATGCGGAGAGAATGTAACAACTGTCACTTCATAGTTATAAAAGTGGTTAATTTAACAGAACTCATAACGCACTTCAAAATATTCGCTTTCAACTGTTCAATTCCAGTTCGTGCAGTCAATGTGCCGATAGATGGATTATAATTTCCCATTGCAACGGCATTCGGTTCCATACAGCCAGACCGAAATTAACGTTCGCCAGGAAGCGCAAAATAAGCACTATGTAAAAGTTGCCATGCAAATTCGAACTAACTTGTTAATACAGTTTCGTTCATTTGCAAAAATGGATGCACTGACGGCTTCTTTGGTTTTTCATTTCAATAGAACCTGTATTGATTTTTTGAAATAAAACAGCAAAAGTAGCGTCTCAGTTTCAACAAAGGCGAACTTATAATAAACAACTTATCGTCTTAAAATTAATAAACAGATTACTTATAAGAACTTACGGTACGATATATAACTTTCTTGAAAATTATCTACCTATTTTGTATTTCTACATACATCACTAAAGCATTCACTAATGTTTGTTATGATTTTTATAGCGTGAATATTACGATGATAAAGTTTTTAACTTTTAAATATAAAAGGTTATATGTAGCAAAAATATTAAAAAAAGAAACGAACTAAATGTTTCATTCTATTTAATGTTTAGCTCTCATCAACGTGCGTGTTGATAAATGTGGATAAAAATCTTTATATCCGAGCAGTTGTTATGAACCTGAACAGTTAGTGGCTGTAAACGGCTTGCTCTTTATGAACTAAAAATAAAGTATTACGAAATATAGAGGTACGGGCAAAGCTAAAAGGCCCGGTTGTATAGGAGCCCGGCGCGGCGGCGCTCTACTACATGGAGATAGCATCGGCCGGTGCCGGCGGGCGCGGTCGCCGTGGCGTGCAACGCACCATCAAATTAATTACGTCTATATTTCAACCCTTTGTCGGCTACCGCTCGGCCGCGCGCTCTATTTGCAACTTTCCACTCGCCATTTAGACTGACATTCAGCCCGTAAACGGGTTTCGGGAGTTGAATGGTTTAATGATTTTCAACCTCAGCATGCAGACGTTTTTGTAAACGTCCCTCCGAATCCTAATAGGAAGTCGTTTTGTAAGTTTTTTTATCTCATTTAAATGGTTTTTTTTATAGTTGCCAAAGATTTGTGTGGGTTTGTGGTACCACCTGTACGATACTGTAACCTTATTACATCTAAGGATTGTTGTCGCCGATGATATTAATTGCAAGTTAATGCAAGTTGGGCTCTCTAAACAAGCGTTGACGGATCCTTACGGAACAATCGTTATCGCTACATGGTTTCCCACACATTCGTTCGCCGAAATGGCCTCTTCTGGCCAATCGAGGCTAGTTAGACGGTCGTGTTAAAAATGGAATAGTGCAGTGTGTAATAGGATGTATTTGTACGAGTTATAAGTAATTATAAAACATACCCCTACATATTAAATAAGTAAAATACTGGCTTGCAACACAGGACACTCATCGTATTAAATATTACGTTTGTGGAATCGTTAGTAGGTAGCTTATTTCATTTAAATTAATTTTTGTTTGTCATCATATTTTTATTATAGCATAAACACTTTAGATTGTAATAACGTAAACAATTATAAAAACAGGTTCGCATCTAAAATCTAAGATAAATATGTTACCTCCACTCGTGCCACGAAAAAACAGCGACCAAATTGACTATTTCGAGGCATGCCCTGCGGAGGCGGCGGCAGTCAAAGGCTTTTCGTGATCAAAGGCGCCGCCATCGACCGGCCGCGGCTTTGATCTCGCCGCACGAAGTGCAAATTATGTTGTAAAGACAGTGAGTGGCGCGCCCGCCGACCGCCAAGCGGAGCGGCTAATTAATTCAATTCGATGCGATGTGCCGTGTCCCCGGCGCTGAGCTGCACACACACAATGCACTAGAACAACTCACATTTAGATGTAAACACCTGTGAGAAACTATATAATACATATCTCGTGCTTGGGTATGGAATAGTTTACTATATTCACACTAAAACACATTAAATCTATGAAAATGACGTAAAATCACGCCTGTAATCTCCGAAGGGGTAGACAGAGGAATGTAGTGCACTCCCACGTTTCATCGGTTACGATTAAGTCCCACGGAATAGGTGGTGCGCTTATTGCTATCCACCGGGCACTGATGCAGAATTCTCAATTCAAAAATTTTAATAGTACCCGAACGGGGATTTCAGCCCAGGACCTCCCGATCGGCAGTCGCGCTTGCAACCACTCGACCAACGAACGAAGCAGTCAATAAATTGTTCCATGTAAGAGCCCGTGTGTGCGTGGCATTATAATTATTATTAAATTGTCATGTGAAGCTTTCATTCAATATACGGAACACTGCTACGTATAAAGCACTACGGGTCCCTTCATACTGTGACCTAATCTCGCATTATGTAGAGGCTCAATAGAAGTTACCCTTATTGCAATCTACTTGCTTCCGTTGGCAAGGAATATGTGCCAAATAAGCAATTGCAAGGGCTTAGTTTAATGTGTCGGAAAAACCAATAAAACAATACGATCCTTTTGAAGGACGTGTCGAGCAAAATGCACTAAAACAAAAGCCGTTAGCGGCTCAGCGGTAATACAACATCAATAACTACAGTTTAAAGTAATTGGAAGGCTGTTTGTGCGTTCGTGTAATTTGTTAAGCTTTCTGGCACAAGCGTAGCTCAGATCTGTCAAATTACGCGGAAGAAACATATTTCGAGGAATAACGATGGAACGATATTTCGTTGCAGCAATTTATAGCCATTATGCGCTGGTCGTTTGTAAACAATAACCGGTTCAAAGATGGTAGGTTCTCCGAGTGTATTTCGCGCGCACCGACGTCTGCAGCCCATAGAGATGGGCCGTTGCTTTGCCGCACAAAACAACTGAGCATCGAATCTTACCATAAATGATTTGAAATGATCATTTGTGATTAAACCTTTTAAAATTTTAATCACTCAACTATAAGTTATCTTATTTTCGTTGATGCTCCGTTTAATTTGCAGTCATTATTTTTGTCTTCCTTTAAGGTTGGTTATATATCGTTTATGCATATGTAGCAATATTAAATTAAGGCAAAATAATATCAGTCAAGACTATCAGTTGAAGAAGAGAGAGTGGGTTAGGCGGTCATTGCTGGCCATTGGCATATACACTTCAAATGACCGTAATTTCCGGCGTCTAAGTTATCGTTGTTACCTCGAGGGCTTATAAGGATTAAGTTGTCAGGCCTCGTGCGTTCACACCATTTAATTTCACGCAGCCAAGTAATACTCTAGTTTCACATGAAAATTTTACTACTAGGTAGTCCTTTCAACATGTTTTGTTGAACTTCAGAGTTGCAGGTTCTAGTTACAGGTTTAAAAACCTTATTTATGGTTAATGCAGGACTAAACTATTGTGTTAATTTTTTTTTTATACTGATAGCGAACGTTTTGAGACCGATCAGAATTTGTTGTATCCTATGTGTGTTATTGAACCGAATTATGTTATTCTGTTTGTGTACCGGTGATCACTACTTAAGCTGAGTTCCCATCTCTAGCCCGAGCAGTAGGCCGTTCGGACGAATCGAACCGTAGATATTGTTGTAGTGAAGGGCGGAGAGGGGCGGGGGGGATCGAGAATCGAGTGCCGCGTGCGTCGACCCTCGGCCGCGCCGAGCTTTGATCTCGCCGTCACGTCGTCGACGATGCCGCAAAGGTCCAAAGAATCCGCTCTCCAGTTACCAAGCACACCTGCCGCTAAATATATCGTGTTCCCAAATCGAACAAAAAAAAAATTCTTGCGTTATACTCGCACATGTAGGTACCTATTGTTTTGATATATTATGTGTTAAAACGGTTGGAGTATCAATCACAACTTATTGCTGTCTAGTACAGTTTTCGCGAAAAGTCATTAAGTAATTAAATAGATCGTTGTATCGTTATATTTGCGAATATACTTATATAAGTATGCCATAAAACAAATCCAACAATCGAATTCGTAATTCTAATGACTAGCTAACCTGGTAAATGCTGTGCTAAAGATTGCGGTGATGAAGATCGTACAAATCTATTGATATCGTGGAAACGATAGTTGATTGGAGTTTTCATTAACAACACAAATAATGTCGTCGAACGAAATGTGTCTGATTTTAAAATTCTTTGTTTATTTATTGTCAGAAAAATAACTTCGTTTCATGTGGCGGCTGATACTTTTGCGCTGGAGACGGAGACGCCGACATCAGATTAAGATGTGTATAAATAAATGCGAAGCGGCGACAAGAGATTGGATCCAAGAGCTACTCGGAAGCGCTATTTCCGACATTCTACGAATATGCACTTCATGTTTACAGACAGGACAGACAAAACAGTTAATAAAGATCCGTGAAAATATCCCACATCACTTTAGAATACTAACGGTTTGCTGTTTATTATACACAGAGTATTGTTTAACACAGTCTTTAGGTAAATGAAATAATTTATGGTTCAAAAAAGATGGCATATTGATGACGGTTTAATTTTTAATTCGATGAAGATAAGTTTTCGAATAGGATTAGTTTTCACGTTAACGAACTCGTTAGATCCGAGCGCAGCGGCCATATTTAAATTACAGGTTTGAATTGTAGGTAGGTACAATTCGAGTGTTCGAGCGTGCGGGATAGTAAGCTCCGTACTGATGCCGCTTTCTAGTAATTTCTAAATTCTTGCAACGGTTTTTTGCTGTTATCGTAAGAAACATCAGAAACATCGTGTTTTGCGTACTGTTGCATTGCGTAGTAACTTGAACATTTCAAATTTAGCTCACATCTACATAATTTATGTCATAATGTTCTTAATTCGTTAGAAAAAATTGAATTATTTAAATATTATTGAAAGCTTCAAGTTTGTTATACGTGTAACTTATTTGGTAAGTGCTGAGTAGGTACTTTTAACAATCAATTTGAAAAAGTCATGAATATTTTCCAATGATTACTTTGTAAATCAAATATCAACGTAATATCCGCAAATAATGGATTGAGAAAATGTCTCCACGAGAACTCTCGTTTCGCACTGCGTCAACGTTGTCAATTGAAATCATATTAGAGCACTTTCCTGAACATAACGTTGTCGTCTCGTCTCCATCCTTATTTACTTTTATGCCTGAAAATGTTTGCAAGAACGGGGAAAATAAACAAAGCAATTGAGGAATAGTTTCGTCGAAAACGTTTACATTCCGTATAATACCAAATACGCGTTTTTAATTGAAAAAATTGATGTCTTCAATTCTTAGTCATCGGCATATATTTTGACGTTAATTTAATAAAACTAACTTTGACGATTATGCTTAACGAATTTAACGATTATTCACACATTAATATCTGATCAATAGTTTCAAAAAAAATGATACAAAAACAAAACAATGTGTATAAGCTTTATTTACTCGGCAACAATGTACCGAATTTAAGTGGTCTCGTTGTTTGCTCTGTCAAAGTTACCCCCGGAGTTACACAGTCGCCTTTAAGAGCCGGATTTCTCTGTTTATTTTGTTTTCTTTTTCATGACAAGAGAGCCGCTTTCCTATCGCTCTTTATCTATCAACTTGTATAAATAAGCACGGAATCATGGCCGTAGTGTAAATAAAGAAAGAAATATTATCAGACAAGAGTAAACTTGTGAGGAATTATCGCCAGCGAATGTAAA
>DWME01000828.1:0-29338 GCA_018244795.1 Parelbella ahira ahira
GAACTTCGCGTTTATACTAACACGATGTAACCTAATTACACTCGAATACCCTTATATTAAGTCTCGGAAAAGTTTATCGTATCGTTCGGCCGGTATTTAGGCCCATCTGATGTAATGGTTAGACCGGTTTCGTGTGTGTGCGTGTGTAGTTAGAAAATTATTCGCTTTGTAACCCACCAGCTATTGACCCACTGACACACAAACGGCTGCAGAAGGAAAACAACTTGGCCGCGTGTCACATCCAATTCGTGTTGAATAACCAGCGATGACTTTTAATAATGACTTGTTAAAACACACTGTTTAATATACATTTAATAACTTGCATATAAAAATATTCCTAACAAGTGTTTGGGTAGACAAATACAATATAGGTATATTCGCTGTAAGAACAGTTACGAATTTGATTCAATCTGTATAAACTAAGGAAATCTTTTGTATATTGGCGCGTTTGAAACAATAACTATTTGATGTGTACACAATTAATGAATATGTGACTATATGAAAACAAATATCGGTCGGTAAACACAGCCGCCAGTTCAGTTTTCATTAGCAGTAAACGTTGGAGACAGTCCAAAGCTACAGTTCTAGTTGTTACAGCTCGAAATAGCAGCCACGCGCAGGTATTTTATCACGACCTATTTGTGTTGGGACAGATGTCGAGTCCTTTAACCGACTCGCAACGATATGGGTATTTATTAGTACTGTGTTCGGTTGTTTTTGTTACGAATACTACGAATTCTTGTGCTCTTATCGACTGTGCTCTCATAGACCAGGTTTGAGTTTGTTGTTTTTTTTCTCTCCACTTTGTTTACTAACCGGTTTAGCTATTACCATGAACATAAGCGATTGTGTATATCTATTAAGGCTACATGTGAAGGAAATTCTTATATTAGTACGTTAAATGGGGTTACGCTTTAACTTGGTAACTATGTGATTGATAAAAGCGTGTTTATTGGGAGCGGGTAAGGCTAGGTTAGTAACGTTATGACGATTTAACTTGAAACTTTGATTGGTAGTGCAGTACGAAAGCGTAAGTGGCGCTGCAACGAGGTAAATAACCATAAATAAAGTACAGGAAGTATCGGTACTGAGTTCAGAATAAATCGGTCGCCGAATAAACAATGCGGATCTAATAATAGAGGGCGCTAGAGCGAGCTGAAATATAGAACGCGAATGTGGGCCACAGGCGCGCCCGCGCATCGCTCGCCAGTGATATCACGAAACTGAGCGAATACACACACACAGTCACACATACACATATATTATCATACACACGTATATTCATATATGCATACATATTTTCACGCCAAGTATCTTACGCGGTAGGCAGAGACCACGGAGCGCCTAATATCTGTCCTTACACACACACACACACACAGACACAGACACACGCGGTCACATCAAATATCTCTGTCTCCACACAAATACATACAGACGCACACGCATGTGCACGTGCATAGACACATCCATACATACATTTACATTTACATAGACACTAGCTGCCCGTAATAAATACAGCCCATGTCGATGTCACATTATACATTGACTTTCACCTTCAACAATCTTCAGAGCATATTTTTATTCCGTTGCTGTTTTTACCTCTGCGTCATTTCTACCTGCTAATTCACTGTTGGTCAAAGGTGAAAGTGATGTTTTGTCGCGATTTATGTATGATTAATAATTTAATTTTGAACGAAAGTTAACATTCCGTTGATATGTTGATGACAATGACTTCAGAGCCAATAAGATTTACCTTTAGTTTTGTGTAATACTAGACATTACCGGCGGTCACTTTCGCGTTGATGTCAACTTGGAACAATCTATGTATGATATAAGCAATTAAGACTCATGTACGTACTTAACTCTTTGATTCATGTAGCGAGGCTGAACTGATATGCCAGACGATCCATACTAATTATTCTATCCCTCGGGAAGATTTTTCTGGATGAAAGATACCTTAAGTCCTTTTTAGAACCCCTGACGATATGTACACAAAATTCCATGATGATCAGTCCAGTAGTTCAGCCGTGAAAGCGTTACAAACAAATAAATTAACATTGGCACTTATTATATTATGGAATTGCTTTAAAGAGGTAATAATATTCATAGTAATTTTCGTTTTGTTTTTCAATTATGTTACCTACAGTGAGGTCGCCTGGAAGAAACCATTCTATTAGCGATAAGAACGCCTATTGCTATTAGCCTACTTTCTAGTAGTTTTGGTTATATTATTTATTTTTCTCACATGTGGTATGCAATAAACAGATTTTTTTAAATATATTATATCCTTACATATATATCCATATTTTTATCGTATTATTTCGATAGATATATGTACATCCATATTAAAAATGAATAACTTACTGTTATGGTTGTTACATTACCACGTCAAAACCTTTGAACGGATTGATTGAAAATTTGGTGTTGAGATAGCTCGAACACTAGGAAAGGACTCTAGCATTAAGATTCAAAATTTGGAAAAAACCTAGTCGCTGGTAAGAGCTTCATCTCCATCATTAATCCTTTCGTCGTTCCATTGTCGGACGCGACTCTACCCTTAGAGTGAGAAGGAGTATGGCTGATGTTTATATATTGATTGCTTTAATTAAACACGCCCTACACAGCTATCATTGACTGTTAGGGAGAAGAATGACATTATTTTAATGTCCCAACTGTTCCCCTATTGGTAGAGGAAAGAGCTCAGACCGATACCCTGTTAGTGTGTTGGCGTTGAAATTCAATAGGGCGCTAAGATTAATGATCATCGGAATTGGATTTCGCGAAGTATTACGGTTTTCGAAACTAATTTTGAGAAGTAAAATTTATTTTTGAGTGCGCCACTGCTCTGTTGGTTGCAAGTGCGACTGTTGAGCAAGAAGTGCTCGTTTCGAACTCTCGTTCAGGTAATGTATAATTGGGTTTTTCTAACCTGATATTCCCATTAGTAGCACGGGGTCTGGATTTGTGTCCGAGGTATAACGTAACCGGTGAAAAGTGGAAGTATTACACTTCTCCGCCTACGTGCCTGGAAAATACAGGCGTTATGTTGCAAAATTTAAATATTGTTTGATAGTAGCTTAAAGAATGTATACACAGTTATATAGCAGGGTTAACTGTTCTATCGTAGTTCTTCATCGCGCAAAGCTCGTAGGATGAAAGGCGGCGCGCGCGGAATGTGCCCCGGAGCTGGTTTCGAGTGTATACATCACTACAACATCTACATACACATCATACATGTACACATTTCTCTCATACACGTCACAAGTTAAGTATTTGTCTGAATTCAGTTTCATTGCACTCCGATAACATCGCTGCTTCGCGTTAGATTCTCATAGTGAAAGTACATTGCCAGTAATGTTTATCTGTTTGATGTTCTATTAGGTATGGACGCTTCGATGTATTGTAATATTTGTATTATAGTATTATATGTAGCTGCAGATTAAAAGTAGTTGCGATGTATTTGAAGTCCGTATCTCTCCATGCGTAATAATAAAATATTGAATATTTATATAAAACCTTAATAACCATTGTCTATAATTATTCTCGTCATAATATTTATGATATGTGTATATTTTTTAATTAAGTAATGCACTATTCAAGACGCCTATACAGATATAGTGATAAGCGTAAAGTTATACAAAAATTCGATGTAACTCGACGCTCGCTAAATTCTTAATTACTCACAGTCGCTAACCAAACATGACATCATAAACTCTTCCCAAAGTAACTTATCTTAAAGCAACAGTATTGGAAGCGTGTGCTAATATATGACAATAAGCATGACACATAGGAACGGATGACGTCATCGATAGCTAATATCGTGAAAAACATCGCGGAGTCACATTTCGTTTAAGACAAAAAGGCGGGCTTACGATTCACCTTGTTTCGCGCGGCTCGGGTCGACGTCCCCGCACAGCTGTGCGCGGTGTACGTAAATAATGTGGCCTACACACTGCACACCAGTACATCAGTGCGTCCGCGTGAATACTCGCCTTATGCACTGTGGGTAGTCCCTTTAAACATTGTGAGCGTCGAAATGTATTTATTAAATATTTGTCGTATTTTCACTGAGTTTCTAAATTCTTTTGTCAGGTAATTCATAACAGAGTTATTTTATTTTCATACTTGCTCTATAAATGTTAATAAATAAAACCTTATGTCTAAAGATTTATAAATATAATTTCGGTTTAAAATATAAACGAATGTTCAATTCCGTTTAATTGATTATAAATATTGTAATGTTATTACTTCGCATTAAATTCGTTGGTCAGATTGAAATATATTTTATTTTTATATATTATACTCTATAAATGTAAATAAATAAAAGTTAATATTAACTTAAAGAATATTAATAAGCGTTTCCGTTTATTTTATTGTAATGGATTCTTATTGATAATGTTGCCAGAATTCAAGATATTAAATTACATTAACTATTGGAATTTTAAACAAACATACTGTTCATTTTAAACAAGCATATTATACATTGCTAATTATTTAAAATAGCAGTTTCTTAAAACTTAAATAACTTTATATTAATTGAAGATTAGTGATTTTTTTACAGATTACGACCAAGTGTATAAGAGGGCTAAAAAAAAATCGAAATCTATATATTAGTTTTTGCGTGATACGCGCACAATATCCTCGTTTTCTTTATATAGATTAGATACAATATAGATTAAAAAGGAACATAATTTGAATTTAAAATGACTAAAGATATCTACATACTTGTCTATTTCTAAATTAATAGAATTCAGAATCCACGCATTATTGTCTTTGCAATTTTGTATCTTAGAATAACTGTATGATTACTACGGGGAATGGAAGGGTGCAAATAAATCGCGTTTCGTTTGTTTTTTATTCAATTCCTCTACATTTCGATCCAATTCGTATTGAATTATATGGTAAATCTGGGTCAATGTCCGGATGGAGTTTTAATAGGGAATGCTATAACTACATGATATACTACTATACGTATATGCCACATACGAACACCAGGTTCGTACCAAAAGTGGCATTCGTATAAGGGTTATTTATGCCTTTTGAACGAGAGGGGGCTTAGAGCGCAGCTCCCAAGCCACTCCTAAAATCCTCCCCCCACTGTTTTCGCTCGGGATTATCACAGGGAGCTCGCCTCCCTGTGCCAAAACTGTAATGGCTTGAAGGGCCCACAGCAATTAACTGTGGGGAACAAACATTGATTGTATCGATTTTAAGCAACTCTCAATTTACTTCAAGATAAAGATATTTGGAGTATTAATATCATCTATTTATATTTGTTTTTATTCTTTCAGATTGAAGGAAATGTAAAAATCAAGACATGACTGCAGTCAGAGATTGCCATTCTCACCAAGCAGGATAGCTGTCGACCATAGGTGAGTGGTCTTCCGTTATTGTTTTTCGAACTTATTCTATAGTTACTAACTTGTTCCAATTCCACTCTTATCTCTACTAATATTACATATTATTTGATTTCTGAACATTTTTTAATATTTCGATTATGTTCATAATGACTAAGATTTTGTATCTTAGTTCAAGAACAGAATTTTTTTATCATTCAGACGGCTCAAACGGTAATAAGACTTGGAAATTTTTTTCGTCCGACTGACGAAATCACCACTAGTTAAATGATTTCATAAATTATTCCACAAGAACCGATTGTAACATTAGCTGCATTAGAAAAAAGGATAGAATGGTTTATAAATATCAGTATAAAGTTTTTAGTTTATCTAAAACCAAAAACGTCGTTAATTTTACTTAAAAAATATTGAAATAAAATATATATCCACTGCCATTATGGATGTTCGCAGTCAAATCGTATAAATGTATAATAATATCATATAAATAGAAACATCTGGAAATAGACATAAATTGAAATCAGAAAAGTGGATTTGAATTTCAAGCATGACATTAATAAGAACGAACACCAGGTTAGGTTATAATTAAATTGTACAATTACATGGAATAATTAATTATAACAGACATATTATCGATTTCTCGTATTATTACAAAAATGCACAATTTGAAATTACAATGAATCTAAAACAAAAATAGTCATACATATGTATAAGAATTTAAACAATGATATAATTTTGTTTGGTTCTTGTTGCTGTACAAAGTCACACTGAAACAAAGACAAAGTACCTATTTTTCGAGCAAGCAATAATTAAATTTTATTTAACCTTTCGATGAGACAATGTGACATTAAACTACTTACCTATATATTAAGGTTGTCAAGTGGTTGCAAGCGCGACTGACGATTGGGAGGTCCCGAGTTCAAATCCCGGTTCGGGTACTATTGGATCTTTCAAATTTAGAATTTTTAGTACTGATTTGGTGTCGGGATTTATGCCCGGTGTATTTGGCGACAGGGTCACCACCGATTCCATGGGACGTAAATGTAATTGGTGAAACGTGAGACTGTATTACAGTTCTCTGTCTATCTCTTCGGCGATTATAGAAGTTATGTTACGTTGTTACGGCTTTATTTAGAAATATTAAATAGTAATAACCGTCGTTTTCCACTTATCCATTCTTTAAACATTCAAATTGTTAAAAGTAGGGCAATGATTCTATTATTATTAGAAACTCTACTATTCCGCGTTTTAAATTAAATTCTTTACCTTCTTATTGTAATGAATGCAAAATAAAAGTTATTATTGTACTCTAATTCTATGAAAGTTTGGTAGATAGGTATGGAAATTATTAAAACATCTTTGGTATTAAAGAACTGTATTACATAAACAGATAATTAATATAGGAGCAAAAAAAACGTATTCAAGTCTGGCCGTACAATGAGAGAAGTACATATATAAAAATCGTTAGCAGTTTGAATACGGAAAATAGTAGTTAATTGGTTTGAATATCGAATATGTATGTATGTTAGTTCTTGCTAATTGGCAGCGTAGTGGCCCTCCTGACGACATACTTTCGTAATATCAAAGCCACAGTACGACGCGCACGTGTAAATATTTTGTTGCCAACACATCTATTTACTACGCAATAAGTTGACGTGCTGCGTACGGATATATTCGTGATGTTTTATAAATAAACTCCAATGCTAGTCAAGTTTCCCTCAAAAAGTTATGAGCGTATTTCTGTTATACTAGCGATTTGTAATGGCAATAACGATCATAAATCAATAATTCATTAGGTTGTGTTATTTTTTGGTGACAGTTATTGTTAATTGTGCTTAGCCATTTCTGTATGCGACATAGTAATATATAGTAAATGAATATCTTGAAAACAGTTGTGTAGTTACACAACTGTATGTGTGTTCATCCTCAGAAAATAATCCACTATCCACCTATAGTTAAGTTTGATGTGAGTGAAAAACTAGCAGCGGAAAAAAGTCCAAGTCTTCTGTAAGGCTTAGAGTTAGAGTATAACTATATAACTTAGAGTATTTAAAACGTAACATAATACAAGATAATAATTAAAAAAAAAACAAATACCAATATTTATTTAGTAAGATTCTTACTATCACACCTCTTTCTAATTAAAGCTAACTTCGTTAGGTTAGGTTGAATTCCCTTTATTCTTTGTTGTTTTTATTACGTGTAACCCAACGGGAACGTATTGAATCGCAGTCGATTCCCGTTGCCTGAGATACAGCTTCCGATCAGGCGTCCGCCGGGCCGGACGCGTGCATACATAATAACTACATAGCTTCCTTCTGATAACACCTTCCGAACATTTTGATATATGACGTAGGCAAGTTTACTACTTGGAAATTTCCAGAATTTTCTCTTTGGTTTGAGTTCTACTGGGTGTACTGAATTACCCCGAAAGGACTTGATGTGACGATATAATACGATGTATTAATAATAATATATATTAATAATAATATATATTAATAATAATAATAAATAATAATATATAATAATAATAATAAATAATTGTTGAACTTCCTTATTTCTTACCAGTCGACACACTTGCAACCTTGAGACACAAAGATATATGTATGTACCTACATATAATGCTTCAGCCTTCAAACGGCTGAGGATTTCCGCGATGCGAATAAACCACATAAAGCGTTCTCACTTTCGAATGTTATCGTTAGGCGATTGTTATATTTGACTCCGAATTTATATCTTCCAAGAAACGGATTAGCCTTTATTCAATGGAAACGTCGGTCACAAATAGCAATCCATGATTTACCTTCTTTATCATTCAAGTTATTTTTAATGTAATTGTTTTATATAACTTTGTATATATCTATACAGGATAAGACGTAATAATTCTGTATAGGTCACAAGGTAGTACGAAACTTTATAATTTTTTTATTCTGTGGGTCGTACTATTGGTAAATCTTGGGTGTGTACTACTCTCATCTGTCTACCCGTTCGCAAGAATACAGGCGTTATGTTAGAAAAATGTTAAAAACGCAACAGTTTAATGACAAAGTACCGAGGTGTAGAAAGTTTAAAGCATTTAAATTCCCTGTTATTGGTTGACGTTCGTAAGGTGCAATCGATCGGGGCGGTTGCCACGGACACAGCTTCTTTTCTATAACTTACGCTCGAACCGTTTATATGCTGTTTGAATAGCTTAAATTCATTTAAAGTTATTTAACAAGAGAGTTATCACGAGTAAAGAAATCAGAAAACAGCGTGGAAGGTCAATTCTTAAACATACATACACACATACACATACACTATTTGTTTCTACATATTGAATATAAGAGAAGTATTCTCATAAAATAATGTAAATTCATATCCTAATGAAAAAGAAATAATATTTTCAGTTCAAAGATATGAACAATTAAGTTAGCGAAGAATTACAATTGACGCAAAAAATCTTCCGTTTTCCTTCGTAGTGTGATGTGTTTCTGTAAGTCGATTGTTCATATACCTATGTCGAGTTGGGGGCGAGGTACTTTCAAGGGCAGGCGCCGGGTAACGACCCCGCTGCGTCTTGATAACTTCCACATGTGCGTATCAATCTATACTGCTGCGTACTTTTGAAAGTTTTGATTCGTAAACGATTAACTTACCCTATTTTGCCGATACAGATTTTTATCATAGCATAATATTTATTCACATTGACTTATATGTATGTATATTTGAGTCCAATACAGTGTTTGGTTTTTGTGTCTTTCGTGTTTTGTTTAATGGGTTTATCGTTTGTTTTCTAGGTGGTGTGAAGTGGAGGCGGAACGTGTAGTATGGACGTCAGTTTCAGCAATGTACTGGAAGGGACGCGCCAGTACTTCATGGGGGTACCGAAGCAGGCATCAGAGGGCAGCGGACAGTCAGTGTGGCCAACAGGTGCAACGCCTCCCGAAGCCGGAGCGCCTGCCATGTCTGGAGTTCCTGCACCATCCTCCCGCCCGCCTTCCGCAGCTGCAGCACCTCCATCGACGCCGGCTACAACCATTTCGATTCCACCTCGACCACCTTCTGAACCTATAGAACCAGAACCACACATAATTCATAAAGCTACGGTAATGCGTGAGGCGGCAGAAAAGCGTCGAGAACAACCAGAGCCTGAAGACGAGGAAGAAGCAATCGGTGCACTGTCGCCACCGTCACACATTATACGCAAGCCTACACCGCGAACTCTACCTTCTCCGGCACCAGCGCCGGCAACACAGTGTCCGTCGCCCGCCCGCCCACCTTCGAGTGCCCCACATCCTCCTACAACAACAGCTGAGCATCAGGTAGAGTCTCCGGCACAATATCGAGCACCTGTCCATCGTGTTCAAACGCCGACAACTAGACATCCTGATCATTTCGCGCCGGGCCGACCGCCGGATGCTTACCCTTCGACTCGTCCTCCCGAGCAATATCAAAGGTATCAATATGAAACCAATTTACCTGATAATGGTAGAAATTCACACGGACCGCCAATTCCTTCTCCGCAGCCATCAGCGCCTGCGCGTAATAGTCCTCAAACATATGCAAGAATGACTGGATCTTTACCGCAGCATTCTACTTCCCGTTTGCGTGAAGCTGCCGTTCACAGTCCAGCAAATCAACGTTACCAGATGCCAGTAACGCAACCGCCTCCTCCTCATAATGATCGCGTTCCACCTATTCTACATCCACAAGCGGTGCAAACTACACAACGGCTTGCATCTATTGACAGCCGTACATCACATGCATATTCAACGCTTCCACCACGTCGTGAACCTACTTCATATTCGAGAGTAACATCTCATTATGATAGACATCCAACAATACCGCAGCGGAAGTTTGATCCTCAACAAGCCTACTCAGGTTATCGATCTCCAGCCGCACCTCCTATACATACTCATAGAATAGATACACATCATCATCAACCTCAATATAAACATGAAACGATGGATGCTATAAACGCACATTACGTAGCGAGGCAGCCAGAACGTATACCAGTTGCATCACAAACTCACTGCCATGAAGTTGCCCGTCTTCCGCCTCGCGCAGATTACCACAATAAAAGTCGAGGTATGGATTCCAGAAATAGCTATCATTATCCTTCACCTTCGTCATCATCGGTTAAGTTTGCACCAAGTGCGCCTGCACCAACGATACCTCTTGCTCAAAACAATTCTACGTTACAGTCGAAACCTTTGTATCGGTCCACGGCCGCTCCCAAGACCAGTTTCGATTACCCGCCAACTAATCATGTTCAGTCATCGCCATCTCGATCGGCCGTAAAACCTGGATATCCCAGCCAACAGACACGAATGACAGTGTCAGTGACTTCATTAGTGAACCAAATGAATCAAACGAAACAAAAACGGGAATCTCCACTTGATTTATCCGTCAAAACTGTAAAAAATTCTGCTGATTCTTCCACAACCCAAGATGATGCGGTCGATTCAGTTACGTTAGAAAATAAAGCAGCGTTACAATCACGCACTGCTGTTAATAGTAGACATGTCACTCCAGTTTCGAGTTTTGTTGCGTCTCACAAGGTAGATTTTGCACCTGATTTTGCACAATATAGAGGAGATCGAAACACCGGGCATAGTTATAGTGTGCCTCCTCAATCAAGCCACACCATCAGATATAATGGAGCGTATGACTCTGCACAAGCGGCCGCTGAATCGTATTCTGGAGAATCTCGCCATCAAATGCAACCTGAACGTAATAAATATAACGGCCCAGGCGGTAGAACCGATTACATCCCTCGAATAGATCTCACTAGAAATGTCGTGGACGATCGTCATTTAGATAATAGAATGAGGCATGATCGTCACTATGTAATAGAAGAACGCAAACGTCCTGCAGGGGCAATTGTTAATAACATTCCGGAAAAAATTGTACGGTATGAGACCTGGTCTGCAGATAGTCGAATAGATAGAATGAATCAATCAGCACGAGAACAGCACGACCTTATGCGTCGACCTGTTTACAGCTATGAAGACCACAAACGTTTAGAGGCTTACCAAAATGATCAAAAGCGATCTGCCGTTTCTAATGTATATCGTGAACAACCTTCTCATGCAAGTCAGAGATATTCTAATAATACATATCCGACAGAATCAATACATCGTGAAATGAACGATTATCATGCCAACTACCATAACAGGAATCTGTCTGCAAATAGCCGTCGTGTAATACAAAAAATTCCGAATCGTAACATAGACCCACATCCGCATAATTTGGATGTTAATACAGGAATACAGCCTGCTGACAAAAGAGTATTAAGCATTCTTAGGAACAGCTTAGAGACTAAGCAAATTGGATTGCCAGAGCCCATCAAAACAACAAGAACTATGCCAGAGCTCATTGTTATAGATGATGTTGAAGATTCTGTTATAGAAATAACTGATCTTACAAAAGATACCGATTGTGAAGGGGTAGTTAAAAATAATGACAAACCTGTACCCAATCACATGGTTCAAAATTTGGATCATCATATCCAAATGCCTAAGGCCGTTGATTCTTTGTCACGGGATACAGACTATCAAAGATTTGATATGGTAGACACAAAAAGAAAATCTCCTGAAAATGACGTCGCATCAAGAATACGAACTAAGGCTGAACTTAAGGTAATGCCACCATCACATGATAGCTCAGTTAAATCACACTCAAAGTCTGATACGTCTTCCGACCTTGACAAGGTGAAATTGCTACCGAAATCACAAAAACAACACCTCTTTAACCAAATACGGGAGGATAATTTAAGATTGGAATCTGTTATAAAAAGTGAAAAAAATGCAGTTGAAACTACGGTTCCAGAAGTCAAATCTGAGCCTATGAATATAGAAGAAATTGAAAAAGACGCACAGGTCCCTATTAAAGCCGAAAATACTCTAGATAATCTAGAACCAGTAACATCGCAAGCAGCTCCTGATTCACCTCCTAAAGAGTTAGATATGGATTGGACTAGTGCGTGTGATAACTTTATGGAACAACTTAAAAACGGTTGTCATAAGAAGAAAATACATAGAAAGCGCAATGATACTATTGAACCAGATAATGAAATAAAAGTGGAGAATACAATAAAATCAGACACACCGAATGTGGAAGTCACGCATACTGTTGTAAACAGTACAATAACTGAAGAGATACCAGTCATTGAAATTAAACAAGAACCAATAGATGAAGATGAAGTTCCTGTTGTAAAGGACTATACACCAACAAATGTTATTAATGAAAGTCTTGTTAGCAAAAACAAGCAGGAAACCAAAAGCGAAAAAAATAAAAATGACAAAAAAAGTGACATAGACAAAGAAAAAAATAATAAAAACAAAGCACATGTGAAGGCAAAACATAAAATTAGCAAAAATGATATTTCCACAGCAATAGTCCCTGTAAAAAAGGAAAAAGAAGAATCTGAGCAAATAAATACAGTAATTAAAGAAGAATCAGAATCTACTGATGACGATGAACCCCTCATCAAAAGTAAAATTCTTAAAGAAAAAGAACAGGCAACGGAGCGTCTAAAGTACCAGTTACTAAAAGATTTGTCTGAAAAATCAGCATACGTCAAATTAGAGTGCTGCGATGAACGTATGAATGTTAATACTGGGAAATCAAGAGATTCTTCTCCAAAAGAAAATGATGAAAAACCAAAGGCAAAGATTAAACAACGTTCGCGAACTAAAGGACAGTCGATATCGGTAGATAATGACAAAAAGGGAAATCAAAATCAAAATTACAGTTCAGATAGTGATGATGATGCTTTAAACGTAGCAAGTCGACTCAGAGTACGTAAAACTTTGAAATTGGAAGACAATAAATTTTCAGCTACGAAAAGCCCGGTAAAATCTTCACCGTCAAAAACAAAAATTGATAACTCCAATTTATTCAATTGTTCTACTTCAATGCGCAAACCCGGTTTTGGTGATGGATCAGACTTTCATCCAGGTTGGGAAGAAGAACTATACAGATATAAGAGATCTCTTCGTATGCCTACTAGACTTATTGCAATCCCCAGGGGCCGGTCAGGAGGTCCATTTGTAAAAGGTTCTGGAGCAATGTTTACACGAGGCTCAACTTCACTACCTGATTTAGACCCAGTGCCTCTTTCACCTGCCCCCTCATCGGCACCATCTGCAGCTACGGATGATTTATACAGGAGGCCAGAGAAACTTGCCGTCGATAGTGACTTAGAATCAAACTCTAGTTGTTCCGCTGCTAATAGGCACTACGATTCAGAAGCTTCAACCTCAACCGTTTTTTCAGCTACAAAAGTACGAAAGAATCGTAGTTCCATTGTTGATGTTTTAATTCAAAAATATGGAAAAAAAGACGACACTAAGAAGAAATCAAAAGAAAAGGATGATAGGTTACCTAAAGTTATACCAAAAAGTTCGAATACTACAGAACTTCTTCCAACACCAAGCTTAGGTTTGATAAAAAATGGTAGCAAAGGAACTCTAAGCGCTAAGAAGCAAAAATTAATGGAAGACATTTTCTATTTAGGTGCTTTTAGAAAAGAAACTGTCACTGCATTTAGAACAGCTTTTATAAAAAACACAGATGGATTGATGGGTGCTACAGAGGAGTTTTCTCCTATAATCCTTAAATCTAGGACAAGGACTGAAAGTAGAGTTTTGAAACAACATGCTACAATAAAGGAGATATTTGGAGATGAACGACCGGCTTCTGCTCCACCATCTTGTACTGACGAGATCGTACAAGATACAGAAGAAAATCAAGAGGTAGAAATAAAAAAGGAAGTAGACCAAAAGCCCAAGTTCAAACCTAAGAAAATAGTAAAGGATAAATTTAAAAGAAGGTCAAGTTCTATTAGGGATGGTCTTAGAAGTACAAAATCTTTAAAAAGAAATGACGCTAAGGGACGATTACTACGTTTGAAAAAAAGGAATAGTTTGATGAAAAATTTTACCACGAAACGTATGAAGGATTGTTCAAATAATAAGATTAAAAAGGATAAGAGTCCTTCTCCTGATGATAAGAGTAGCACTAAAGATGAAAGTAGCTCGCCCGGAACGACAGAGGGTCATACGAAGAAACGATTGAAACGTCTATTCGGTCGCCGGAAATTTAGTTCTGGGTTTGATTATATTAGAAAAAAGAAGAAAATTATACGTAGAGATGAGACATGTAACAAAATTCGCCGGCCAGCACCTAAGCCAAACCCCGAGTCCGTCCATGATATTCAAAAGGAGATTAAAGGCTGGTTCATTAATAAGAGCATTGGCGAAACGCACCTCCATCGCGCTGCCAGACTCGGATTCACGGTACGTATAGAACTAGCTGGCTGTTAAATAGTTTTCCATTATAATGTGTAAATTTTACCGTTTTCTTGTAGGACTGTGTTGCATTCTGTTTGGAGAAGATGGAATCGGATCCTTCAGCAAAAGACAACGCTGGTTTTACACCTTTACATGTCGCAGCTGCCAAAGGCCATGTGAGAATTGCCAGACTTCTACTTCAGTATGGCGCAAACGTGTCGGCAGCGGCGCAAGGAGGAATTAGGTTCGTTTATTCTCATGACGTTTAGTATTGATTAGCGTGATGTCATTACGTTGGTAAAAAATTACGGATTCTGATTACAGACCACTTCATGAGGCTTGTGAGAATTGTCACGTAGAAGTTATCCGTCTGCTTCTTGCGTATGGAGCCGATCCTTTGCTGGGCACCTACGCAGGACAAACACCAGAAGAGTTAGCTGAAGGCCACTCGGCCATACTTCTCCGCTTGCACATAGCAGATGTACAAGGACAGGCTCTGGAACCATGGATATTTCCCTCACCAGCTGATATAATTGGTTAGTAAATAATACATTAAAAATAAATTTATAATTTTTATCTGGGAATACGTGTTTATGTAATAAATTGAGTGACTTGTAGGGTTGTAGGTTGAGTGGTTGCAAGCGCAACTACCAATTGGAAAGTCCTGAATTCAAATCCTGAGTCGGGTACTATTGGTATTTTATAATTAGGAATTTCTGGTAGTAATTTAGAGTCTGGATCTATGGCCAGTGTATAGCTATGGGTTCATAACCTATTCTATGGGACGTAAACGTAACTGGAGAAACGTGGGAGTCTGCTAACTGTAGGCAGAGGACTGCCTCAGCCTACCCCTTCGTGAATTGCAGGCGTTTATAATAAATTTTATTATAAACGCCTATATTATTTTTATTTTTATTACTGTTTATAATAAATTTTTTGTGTGCAATTTTCAGACCGAGAAGAAATTGGCTGTGATCCTCTGTCCTCGCCGCCACCGGGTTCTCCACCGCCACCTCCAGATTCCATGATTGAGATACAATGCACAGAGGCTCCGCTGCCACCCTTCTATAGTTTGCGAACAGTACCTGGGCAGCCAGCAGACGGCCTTTGGTGCTTGCTGCAGGATGTCACAAATCTTTTACAGGTAAATAAAAATTTGAACAAACCAGTATAACACAAACACAATGGCTGGATCACTGATCCTACTACATTGCATGTAAATAGAGATCTGAGTTTTGAATGGCATATTTTACTGAAGAATGTTTATTATAATTATTTGCAATTAATCCCCTATCAACCAATGAATCACCATATTTTGCTTTCAGATAAAATCAAAAGAGAGTTTGCTGAAACAAATCCACTGTGGCTCAGGGTCACCGAAGGAGTTATTGCGTGAGATTCGCACTCAAGAATTTTTAGAAAGAGCGCAGTGTCACCAGCTTCTTGGCGCCGGAGAGAAGGTCAACGTAAGGGCATCCAAGGTGGCGCTCATCAGAGTTACGGATAAACTCAGACAACTCCTGAAGATCGAAACCGTCCTTGTTAGCTGACATTAAATTAACAATTAGCTGGCTCAAATAAACTTTGTATGCTTCTATTTTGTAGACCTTGAGTCGGTGACAACTTTCACAGCATTAGGTACTGAATTTGTCCTACCTTAGTTTTTGAGACTCATTATATTTTTGACATAAGACTTCTAATAAATTACTGTACTTGGATACACTAGTATATATTCTGTCATTGAATATTTCAGTGATAATCCCACAATTTTTCAGAATCAAAATCAAATCATCACAATTTGTAGTGTACAGATAAATGCAACAGTGAAACAAATTTGAACACTGTCCCCACGTACATACTGACAACAGTTCCAAGATCTTTATATTACGACTGAGTTATTTATATATGAAACAAGAATGTATCTCATTTAGGAACGAACAAAATATTCTTTTTATGAGACTGTGTAATTTAAGGCAGCCATTACATAATCATTTTATTTTATGAGTCAGTCAAGTTGGGTTGGGAGTGAGAGAAATTGTGTATTACATGTATGAATATTTTGTGTAAATATTGTAAATATGTATTGCTAGTGTAAATAACAATTCGTCGCTTTAAGTGTAAGATATTGTCTCATGGGTGCTATTTGATTTCGGTGTATGGTGATTATCTGGATAGTTAATGAATAGTTAAAGTGCTGCGGCAATTTGTTAATAGTAAATAATTAAAAACAGTTACCATAGTTTAATTTAAGGTGTTAGCATAATCTTGATCAAAGTGTGCAATAGTATATGTGCATGTTTCATAAATGTTTTGTAGGTGAACTTGTATTATTGATGTGCTGTCCGCTAAAGGGTTGGACGTAGCCTTACGGTAGCACGCGAACATTCGCACTGAGCTTTGTCTATCGCGGTGTGAACTCTGAAATATATACGTCTTGATGTTACGCTTTTGTTGGTGAATCACATTCACTATAGTAGAAACTGTTACTTTACGGTGTGCACCATATTGTGCACATGTTTCTTTATGATTAAAGCTTAGATAATATACAATGCTTTAGAAAGATATTTGGGTAGTTATGTACGCTAATAGATAGATGATATCAGCGCCAGTCATACTACCCAGTGGTTTATTACAAGTTGTTTAACATCACTGAGTCATAACATAAATTATTCAAATGAATATATCTTTTTCAATCTACTCCTTAGTTTTGTTTGAGATTATGCTATTAGATAATTTTTCGATCTTTTATTAATAGTACCAACATATATTTTTGTTCTTTGTTATGTTTGATATTTGTCTGCCTGAAATATGTTTATTATCGTGTAATTATTTCTTTTTATTGAAACAAGTTATGTTTTTATTTATACATCTCTGTAAAAATTAGGCAATTTTATTGAAACTTATTATGCATATCGCAAAAACTATTAACACTGTAAATAAGACTATTTGTAAACAGATTATTTTTTAACTTATTGTAACGCGTTACTGGAATAATGCCAGCTGAATACGTCTCTATATTACTTGCTGGTGATTATTTATTAACATGTCTACATACAGCATTTTGGAATGATGTATGAACGGTAGAAATTTCATATTCTGTAGTCTGAACTGTGTTCCGCCCTGTGTTATTTATGGAAACCAGAAACAATTAAGTACATAATTAATCTGTGATGCAGTAATGTTAGGTGGATAATTTGTGCGCATGCAGATAAAATGGAATAAAATAAAACGAAAATAATTTAAAAAGCAATTTATACAATTGCTTATCTATCAAAATAGATATAAAATCTTCTACTACCTATCTGTTATTAGCAGTACCTACAATTTAAGTATTATTATAATGATTATTGACACGATATTTGTTGATAACCCGGAAAAATAAAGAATTTGATCAACTGTAAAATGTCTATTTATTTATTTACCCTGTTATCCATATAACATATTTTCCTCCTATTTTGTACCGCTAGTGTCATTTTACATTCTGAACAAGATATTCATGGTACGTTATAACGTAATGTTGCTTTCTGTCGACCGGTGCCTAGGTCAGAGTCTTACAGGAATCATCTATAGGACGATCGTCAGCCTATTGTCCTCTTCACGAAGCCCAGCGGCATGCCAGGACCGTCGTATCCGCCGAATACTAAATAATATTCCTTCCCTTTCTGTTTTAGTTTACAAGCTACTACAAAACTGCTAGGTGGTAAAAATAGCTCTTTTCAACAACATAAAGTCAATTGAATAAAAAAAACCAGGCATTTCAGTTTTGATAGAAACGGGGTATTACAGAACCGCACTGGATTTACACATGTCAAATGTGTAATATCCTGTTTAGACTAAAACTTGGTCAGCATTCTCTTACCTACTCGTAATAAATAAAATCACACCGTGCTGTGCTTTATCCCAGAAATTAGTTCATAGGAACTGTATTAGTGGCAACACATGTAATAACAGATGGATC
The DNA here is from genome assembly GCA_018244795.1 of Parelbella ahira ahira. NCBI lineage: Eukaryota > Metazoa > Arthropoda > Insecta > Lepidoptera > Hesperiidae > Parelbella > Parelbella ahira. Next base: position 18,591 of record DWME01000828.1, read on the forward strand.
AATAAAAACTAAAATCTAATATTAAAGACTCATATTATCATTTAAAGAATATGAAAATATGTAAAAAATGTGAGCAACTTGCAAAATCTAAATAATTTATAGACCGTACGTAGAGCGTGCACACTGCTATAATAACAACACAAAAAATATAGTCATTGTATTATCTTTGCGTACTCATGGTAAAAATTTGTACTTCAAAAAATCACAATAAAATTATTAAATTGTGAAGTCATTCTATATTCAGCCAAAATAATGTTTTCGTTCGCGTGAAAAAATTTAAAACGCAGTAAAATCAATATTATTTTACTTTACAATCGTCTCATGTAAAAAAGAAATTGCTAATTAGTTATATGTAAATGAAATTCAAAATATGCATCTAGATTATTTACAATATGTTGCTGTTTGGAATATTTTTGTATTAATTTGATGGATTTAACATGACAATAGGTTAGAAGTTAAAATAAAGTGTAGGTTTAACATACAATTTCATTCAAAATTATGTACCAATAAAACATTGTATTTGGCCGTTAGTACATTTACCGTTAGATCTTTATAACATTGGCAACATTATTTGGGTGTGCGAGCCTTCGAGGCGATACTTTGTGTTTGTCATCAAATTATTCATTCAAAAATAACTTTTGTGAAACACCTATGTATAAATTTTACCATAGATTATTTTCTTTATAATCTGCTGTTTGTTATGGTTTAAATTTCTGTTATGTGGAATAATCAAATGAAGGTACCGCTCTTGTTAGCAGCGGTAATGAGTGTATGCGGCCAGGGACTGGAACAGTCGCAGATCAATTCGAATTTCCCACAACAGTATCAAACAGAAAATGCACAGAATGGAACACAGTATCGACCCAATGTGCCGTATGGTAGCTTTCCTGTAAATCAAAACGAATATCCCCATACAGCTCAGAGTTCTTTTTACCGTGAGAGCGACTCCGACGTGTATGGAGAAGGTGAGAATGAAGTGGATCCCCAAAGTACTGCAAGTTATTACGCCGGGTTGGATTATGAAGAAAGGTATAAATGTCCGCCTAACTGGATTCGATACAGAGAGTCGTGTTATCGTTTTACAAAGTCCCCTGATCGTCCGCGCAATGAGGCGCGAAAAATTTGCCAAGCATTCCAAGCAGATTTAGCTGCTGTGAACACACCCGAAGAACATGGCTTCATCATTACGAATTTAATGAAGCTGGACCCGCAGAAAGGCTCGTGGTATATCGGCGCGCACCAGCAGTCCCCCGGCTACTGGGTTAATGATGCTGACGGCTCGCAGCTTACAGGTCTCGAAAATGCCTTCTTTGACGATAAAAAACTGGTATACACTAGTTATAACATCCTTCCTAGAGACTATTTGGTGTATAGACATTCTCATGAAGATGGCCACTGGGGTCTTGTGCCAGTTGAAGGGACTCAGTACTTTCATTTTATCTGTGAAGGACAAACTCAAAGGTTACATTATCTTATACAAGAGGAGAGATCATTCACTTATGGCTTGGATACATATGATCCAGAGAGAATACCAAGGGGACCTTACTTTATAAAGGAACCAGTAGATATCATCTATGACCCTTTGAGAAATCATCATGTGCAGTTGACATGTATAGCTGGTGGTTTTCCTGCACCCACATATAAGTGGTTCCGGGAAGACTATCAGGTAGATAATCCTGTGTACACTGAAATTGATCCATTATCTGACACTAGATTCATTTTAAGTGGTGGTACTCTAATGATATATTCTCCAGATGCCGACAAAGATAATGCTAAGTACCACTGCACAGCCACAAACAAATTTGGTACCATTCGGTCAGAGTCTGTGAGGCTCTCTTTTGGATTTATCAGAGAGTTTAACCAAAAAAGGCCCGTTGAAAGTGGTAACCAATATTGGGGTAAAGTTATGGATTGTGACCCTCCCTCTTACTATCCATCTGTAAATTTCCTCTGGGCTCGTAACTATTTTCCAAATTTAGTTGAAGAGGATAAGAGAGTGTTTGTATCTTATGATGGAGGACTTTATTTCTCAGCCTTAGAAACTATAGATCGGGGTAACTATAGTTGTAATGTAATGAGTAAAGTTTCTGATGCAGGAAGGAATGGACCATTTATTCCTTTACAAGTGTATCCCCACTCTGATTATCAGCAGTTGAAGTTTCCTATTAATTTTCCAAAGATCTTTCCGGATGCTCCTATTGTTGGACAAGAAGTGAGATTTGAGTGCATAACTTTTGGCTATCCTGTGCCTTCTTATAATTGGACAAGGAAAAATGGCAATCTACCTAAAAAAGCTCATTTGAGTAATTTTGATAGAGTTTTAACAATACCAAATGTTGCTGTTGAAGATGAAGGTGAATACATATGTGATGTGAGGAATGACAGAGCACATATATTAAACAGTGTTTTCCTTAAAGTACAAGCTGAACCTAATTTCACTATTCCATTAGCAAACAAACACATGGACAATAAAGGAGATTTACACTGGAATTGTGAAGCTTTTGGTATACCTGATGTCAATTATACATGGTGGAAAAATGGCAAGAAAATGTCTATGGATAATTTAGAAGAAGAAGACAGAGACAGATATGTCATACAAGAAAATGTACTGATAATTAAATATTTGGATCCATCAAGAGATCCCGGTATGTACCAGTGTGAAGCAAAAAATCAATTGAAAGCTAGATACTCAACTGGGCAGCTCCGTGTTTTGTCTTTAAAACCATCATTTAAGAAGAGGCCACTTGAATCTGAAACATATGGATCTGAAGGTGGTAATGTTACACTGAGATGTAACCCTGAGGCTGCACCCAAACCCACCTTTACATGGAAAAAAGATAATATTATTATTGGCGCAGGTGGGAAGCGTTTTATTACTGAAAATGGAAATTTAATCATAAGGCAGCTTTCAAGAGATGATGAAGGCGTTTACACATGTGTTGCCAAGAATCAGTATGGATCAGACGAGAGTCGGGGTCGTTTGATTGTACTACGTGCCCCACGATTTATTGAACGTCTTCCGCCGCGAATTACCACACAGGTTAACGAAGTTATATTTCTTCATTGTAATGCTGAAGTGGATCCTCTTTTAGATACTGCCTACTTATGGAATCATAATGGGATGCGTATGAAAGAAGCGTCCGACCTTTACGCCGATAAAAGAATTAAGATAGATGGAGGAGAGCTGACAATTTTCGACGTAAGTCTGTCAGATGTTGGAGAGTACGAGTGTGTCGTGAAGTCTGCGATAGGTCGTATCTCTACTCGCACACAACTACGTATCGAAGGACCTCCAGGCGCGCCTGGTGGAGTGCAGATATTAAATATTCAACGCTCCTCGGTAACTTTGGAATGGACTGACAGCAATCCTAATGGTCGTCCCATAACAGGCTATATACTTACTGGGCGTACACACTGGAACTCCACTTGGACCGTTATCACTGAAAATATTGCTAATGTAATGGAGATAGATCGGTACAATGGTCGTAAAAGAGCTACAGTCACTTCCACACTCATGCCATGGTCGGTCTATGAGTTTAGAGTTCAAGCAATCAATAGTTTAGGTGTAGGCACGCCATCGTCGCCAAGCCCACAATTTTCCACCCAAGCCGATAAACCTTATAAAGCTCCAAGTAACGTTGGTGGCGGAGGTGGTAAGGTTGGCGATCTCACGATCACGTGGACTCCATTACCGCCATCACAGCAAAACGGGCCTGGTGTTCATTATAAAATATTCTGGCGACGTAATGGCACGGAAGTGGAATTTCAATCCCTTTTGCTCAAAGAATATGGAAATGTTGGCATGCATGTTGTCCACATTTCACTGGAATATTTCTTTACTGCCTATAATGTTAAAGTTCAGTCCTTCAATGATGTGGGCGCCGGCCCCGAAAGTGAAATAGTAACAATTTATTCAGCGGAAGATATGCCACAGGTAGCCCCGCAACTGGTGAAGGCTGTTTCATACAATTCTACAGCCCTAAATGTTACATGGGATCCTATAGATCAATCCCGCGACCGTCTAAGAGGAAAGTTAATAGGACATCGTCTTAAATATTGGAAACAAGAAAACAAGGAGGAAGAATGCATATACTACCTATCCAGAACGACACGAAACTGGGCGTTGATTGTTGGTCTGCAACCTGATACCTACTACTTTGTTAAGGTAAAATATATTCTATTTCCAGATGTCTATTACGCAGCGCATGTGGAATTTTGTAGGAGTATACACGAAATGTGTAATTTCATAGATCTATTTTTTGTACATCTAACATGTAATCTTATAACTATTGTATTCTCTGACAATGTATAACGTAACAATTTTATAAGATCAGTGTGAATGATAGAGTCGGAAGAGGCAGGCGACCATCGCAGCAAATTAAGAATTCATATCTTAAAGTTCTTATAATATTTCAGGTAATGGCGTTTAACTCCGCGGGTGAAGGTCCAGAGAGCGAACGATACCTAGAACGCACTTACCGCAAGGCGCCTCAGAAGCCGCCTTCCTCTGTCAACGTATGGGCCGTCAATCCCAGCACTGTGCGAGTGGTGTGGCGCTACGTGCAACCGACTGATGAGGAGGAACCACTTATTGGTTTTAAGGTAAATAGCAGGTTTTTGAATTTTCTTATGTCATTTGATAACAAAAATATCTGAAGTCGTTTTCGCAATTTATAGTACAAGTGTCTTACATAGTCTTATGTCTGGGTGTATAAAATACTATAAAAGATTCAGTTTACGTTTTTGGTTATTCACAGAAGATATTGAAGATATTATTAATATTTGCACTACTATTTAAATAGTTCAATGTGTGTAGGTATATAGTTTATGGAATTTAAATTCACTTTAAAAATACAGAATTACACTCGGGTACTGCAACCTTGTAATTACAACAATATTCATGAATGTACATATATTTTGGATTAAAAAATAAACATCATCATAATATCTGATGTATTAGTAAGTCTGAAATTTTCTCTGGTTGGTTGTGTGAAGTCTATCACATAGCATCCAGGCGTTTGCAGAGTAAAACAGTTTAAGAATAAAACTTAAAATATCTTTCCGTATTTACAGGTGAGGGTTTGGGAAACCGATCAAGATATGAGCACCGCAAATGATACCCTTGTCCCAGTTGAACATAAACTCGAGGCATATGTTAAAAATTTAACTCCTGGAAAATCTTACAATCTGAGAGTGTTGGCTTACTCAAATGGAGGTGATGGCAGGATGTCATCACCACATATCACTTTCCAAATGGGTGATTACCACAGTGATGCATATGGCTACTATGTGAGAGGATCAGCCTCGCGACAGTCAACTGTGACACTACTAGGCAGCCTCTTTTTAATGTTATTTGTTATTCAATCAGGAAGTATTCTTTTATTCTCATGATTTTTTCTTACTGAAGTATTTTAAGTAGTCTTTAGAATGTCGATATAAGGATACTGTTATTTTTTGTAACAATAGTTTTCAAACAATATTTTTATATTATATTTGCATTTTTTGCCGCTTTAATTATATCTACTTACGAAATGTTTTAGGTTGTGAAATTTTTCCGACCATTTTATCATCTTTTTATAGGTTTGTTTATTAAGAGTATTTTTATTTTCAATTTCAAAATAGATCTGTTAGGTTATTTTACTTTTGACAGTTTTATATTTATACTGATTTGAATTTACAATTACTGTTAGTACTCTCTATGTTCTGGCACTTTTGCACACAACATTTGCAGCTTTATTTTTAGATGTAGTGAAATTTTGGCAGCTATAATAAAACTTAGCCCTGTATGTAGCCTGTTTTAGTTATCTTTATACTTGTCATTTACTGATGATATTAATATGAATCTCAAGCTATATCACAATATATTTTTTATATTGATGTCCATTTAATAACCTTTATGTAACCCAAAAATCTTAGATTATAAGGAGAATATATCTTGTGTTAGTTGTTTAAACTGCACCAATCCGAGCCATGTATTTATAAACTTTGTAAAATGTAATTGTACATTTAAACAATGTAAGAATTTGTTTAAATCGCGTATGTATATATTGTTATATTCAGTACAAGACCATAGTTATGGTTGGCCTATGCAGAAACAATAACATAGTGCCTGTGAAATTGTAGGTATTTAGTAGTGACTATAGTGATATCTTTGTAACCTATTTGTGGTGAAGTGAGGTCACAAGTGACAAAACAATATGTAACTTCCAACTGAATTTGTAAAATGCCTTATTAATGTTAAACCATTGGTTTACAATATAAAGTCCTACATAAATACATATGTCTTTTTTTAATAACCTATTAAAATGGTAACAGATTTTTAGAGTTGTAGTGTGAGCAATACAGAACATATTTTTTGTTATCATATTATTACTCCTACCTATTTACAAAAACAGTTACTATATCATGCAAATTCGTTCGTGACAGTCGTTGAAAATGAGCAAATAAATTTCATGCCAAATGTTACGTATTGTTAGCATTAAACAAAAACAGCAGACACTACTTGCAATTATTTAATACTACACACTAAACTACGTTAAAATAACATATCTCTGTGTACAAGTTAACTCAATTTTTTATATTTAACTTTTCGCTTTAAACATTTCGCATCTAGGTCATTCAGAGGACTTGTATCCGTGGAGTCTTTTCTTTTGAATAAACCTTCGTTTGCATTCGGCTGAACTTGTTTCAGCGGTAATAATCCGACAGCATAAGGTATATCTTCGCTAGACGTTATTGTAATCAGATCATTGGTTGAGTTAGTTTCGTTTTCTTTGTCGTCGTCCCACCGCTCTGGTTTATAGTCGATCGATTCCAAATCTGGCACAGTGACTGGAAAATTAGACGACGACATAGGATCGGAGTAGCTATGTGTGTAACCTTGTGACATGCCGTGTTCATCGGTTTCATCTCCCCGAACTTCTTTATTGATTACAGTATCCCATTGCATTTCTTCGGAAATCATTGTAGATGCATAGTCTTTGTCAGGCTTCGTTACATCTATCTTTTTACTAATTTCGCTGTTGTCAACTTGGTACACAGAATTTAAAGAATTATTGCCGTATTCAATTTGAGCTATTTCTCTTTTATCATCCTTGTTTAGAATGTCGGATTCGTCGGTAACCATGTTTATTTTTTTCTCTATATTTAACAAATCTTTTATAATTTCGTCTTGTTCCTGAACCTCTTTATTTATTTCGTTGTCACGTTCGAAAGCGCTTTTTTCCGCAATAGGTTTCGACGTGGACATTAAGCAATCAAATGAATCCTGCAATCGAAAGTCTTCCGTGTTTAAGGAACTATACTGCTGCGTAATATTGTCATTTAATTGACATTCTTTAGAGTCCAATAAAGACATGTTAAAACTAGTGTCGAGAGAAGAACTCGTGGGGCAAAGTTGTTCCATAACTCTTGCGTCGTTTAGTTGATGATCTTCATAATATTTTTTAACATCCTCACTCATGGACTTTGTAAAAAATTGCATGTCATTCTCAATACAAGAGAAGTCGGTAGTATTGCCATTATCGATTGAGTTATGGGTATCTTGCAGACTAGTATCTAAAACTACATAATTTTGTTGGTCAGAAAATGACTCTAAGTTGTCGGGTAAAATGGCATTCAAACTGTTGATAGCATCTTCGTGGGTATTACACGGCATATCCTTACTAAAAGTACTGTCACAAGCGAAACTTTTACCGCTTATTAACATTTCACCCCTTTCAATAGACTTAGAGAGTTCGTCTATGCTTTTGATTTCGCTTGGATCTGCAACCTTTTCTATAATGTTGGGTTGTTCGATCACTTCATATTGTATTTCACTGCTTTGTACCATATCGAGGAGAACTTGTTCATTCACGTTGATATAAGAACCATCTCCGGATTCGAATAATATCGGCAAATCTGTGGGTAGGCCAGCATTTTTCAAAGCGTTCACGTATTGAGACATGGCAGTACTGATACCGCTGTTAGAAGTGTCACTAGCAGAACTGGTTGTGGGGTGAGTGTAATTTGATGTTATTGCTTCATTTCCCATTGAGTGCTCCTTGGAAAATGATATATTGGAATCCAGAGCATTGGAACTCGCAGACTGATCCATATTATACATCAGTTCACTGTCGAAGTTAGTATAGTTCGCGTTCGAGTCGGGATCGCATATACTATTCACTGCTTGAGACAGGCTAACACGATCCATGTAATCCTATATGAGTAAAATAATAATATTACTTACACATCATATCAAATTACTATATTACATTACAGTTCGTTGATTGACTTTTATTTCCGTATTTTATTTCCGTTTCTCCGTTTTGAAGGAGTATTTTATTTATACCCATTCAATTATTCAACCCAAAATCAATAGGGACTTTCTAGGCAAGAGTGTACTACTAGATACATACCGTCAGTTACCATCATGTGAGGATGCAACAAAACGCTAGCCTACACCCTTAAAAATGAATAATAAGTAAGAAACCTGCATATGTTTAGTTTGCAAGTGTTTGAGTTGGTGTATAGCTTTACGCGAGTCTTGCTCGCGGCGCAGCAGGGCACGCTCCGCTGCGCGCCCCAGGGCGCTGGAGCCATCCCAGGCGCTAGGTCTCTGTATAGAAAATCCTCATTCATGATTACATGTTCTGCGAAACAGCTACACATGTTATTTGTCTCTATTTTTTTAATAGGACCTAAACGAACATAAGATGACAATAGATGTATTTTCTACAATATGCCATGACTCTGGTTAAATACATATAGGTATATATTTTATTTCGAGATATTTAATGAAACAAAGTAATAAATTGGTATTACTAAATAAGAATTAAAATCTATTGGGATAAAGTCGTCAATTATTTATTATATTTAAATGGTTTATTAGCGTCATTAAATAAATAAAATGTTAAGGGTATTACTTAAATACATGTTGACAAACAATATAACATTATTTAAAAAATCTTTTTCTTTTAATGTGCAAAATTGTCTAATAAAAAACAAGTCGCCCGAACAGGGACTTGAACCCTGGACCCTTGGATTAAAAGTCCAATGCTCTACCGACTGAGCTATCCGGGCATGAATACTTTTCGTCAAAATGAAAACTGTATTGATGTGTGTTGTTTAAACTTCACAGTTTTATATCATGCCCAAGGTAATATAATAAAATTTACTTGCTGTAATTTACACCTGAGATTGACAATTTTAGATAACCAAACCTTATGGTAATTTTGTTATAACTACCCTTTTTAAACATGGTCAGAAATTGATGCGATTCCTATTCTTATAACAGCTACAATAAATAGTTAACAATGTAAGTCAAATTACATTATATACAAAACAAACTATACCAATGTAGTATTATTTAAAATAGCGAGATCACGCGTGTTCACAAACAGATATTACAAGCGCGGGGACGTGTACTCAAAATGATTTTTCTCAATTTGATCGACATTAATACTATTTGACAATGTATTTACTTGAATGGTATTTATCGATGTTTTTTGCACGTCAACCCACGCTGAAGCAACGCGATGGATCCTCCTTCCGTAACGCGAAATCTACTTACGTTCTATTTTAAAATTATTCCTCAATCGATTTCCACCATATTAATTTTATGCGAATAATCATACGATTTGCTTCTTCATAAATAAATGACTTAAAATTTGAGGATATCTGACGTAATGTAGTAGATAAATTGTGGGAGGATTGCATCTTCATTTTCGTATTTTACACATGCAATTAGAATATACATGTAAATTACGTATGAATCCTCGCATGTAGGTATGTACCTATTAATATAGAAGCATTGTCTGAGCGCGGTTGTCTGAGTTATTGAGCAAATGGATACGTAAAGACTAAATCGGTAGATGTGTTACCCTGACGCTGGGCCTGCCGCGTCGCGGCCGGATGGAGCGCAGACTGTCACCGTACTCCATGTTCCCACCTGTCCCATTTTCGATGTCGAAAGGGATTCGCACCACCATGTCCTAACATCATAATGTTGTAAATATCTATATTCGAGTGTAAATTTGTTAGTTATTGTTGGGCCATCACAAAAATTAGAAGACGTAAAACCACGCCTGCAATCCCCGAACGGGTCTGCAGAGGAGACTACGCTCCCATGTTTTTCTACATGTGCCTACAAAGTGATTAGTAAGATTTACGTCTTTACTCCATGTCCTTCACGGGGCAGGCAGAGAGCACGGAGTGCCTAATATCCCTATCCTTGCAGACCTGCCGTGCTTCCACTTTCATCAATCTCATCATACCTGGACCCCGGTTTCGGTGACTTCTAACTTCTAAGTTACGTATAAATGGTTACCTTGTTAGTTCGGTTAGGGTTATCCGTCGTCTGAGCTGTACTCGGGGCTAGGGCAGAGGGTTTTGGATTGTCCTTGCGGAAATAAATATATTGAAAATATAGGAAATTATTCCTTAAATTGACAATTTCTAAATTACACCGATTGTAAACGATAAAAGTGAATGACTAAATTGTTGTAATGAATTTACTTTATAAAGTATTTAAAATAAAAAGCGTTGGACTGTTACCTGATTGTGAAGATCTATAAGGGATTGGGGTGGCCGGTTGATAACAACGGGGGGTGTGAAAACGGGAAGTTCACCTTCAATGTAAAAGGAAAACAAAAATATGTTGTTACTTTTATTGTTTGTAATATTTTTCGATTTTGAGACTGTCGAATTTGAACGTAACTTACTCTTCAGTTGAGTTTAAAGATATACCAAGTAGATGAGATACTTGCTTA
>DWME01000829.1:0-29302 GCA_018244795.1 Parelbella ahira ahira
AAACACAAATCACTGGTCCACTATTGAAAGCAAGATCGTCTATTTGACATGCCGGTCACGACACGCTTCTAGTGTTCCCTACTCTATTATTAAACATTCATCCTTCTAGTAATGATCCAGCCGGCGCGGCGTCCAAATCTTATATACCCTTAGGCAAGTTCCGGAGCCGATTCCATTCTTTTCGGGATGACAAAATGCCTTTAGGCTGTATTTGTCTTATACTTCGAATTCAACACCCACGCTCGTTGAAGCTACGATCAGACGGTCTAACTACAGATGACAGATCAAAGTCTCACGTTACGAACTCTCAAAGTTATAAAGACGCAATTATATTTTTTATTTATTGCAGAGATTTTTCTTATACGTAATCTTCATTGTTATTGTTACATCACGATGCCTGGTCCTGGCAGGGTGGGCAGAAGCCATACAAAACGATATCACAAATTTTTTACTTACGATGTAGGATGAGGTACATTTCTGTGCTCGAATGGATTGTAAGGGTTCATATCATCCACGCTCTTCCTGTCCAGTGTCACGGTCGACTCCATCCGGCTGGATTGGTCGTCATTTTTGTCCTCACAGCTGTTAATAATAACATAAATTATTGAATACTTTATTATACTAATACGACTATTATACTAATAAGACTTTTAATACAAAAACAAATGAAAACGCTATTCGATTTATCAAATTAGGCTCTGGGGCACGTACTATGGTACGCAGATATTTGTAATCACACATTTTTAAACGTTAGGTCTGTGAGTGTGTTGGAATTTTGCACATAGGTATGCTAGTGCGGTTTAAAAATATTTAAATCTGGACGGAGTGATTTTAAATGACAGAAACACTCTTGATATTGGTTACTTGTGTACTTGATACTTAAGGTAAATGTGAGGAGAAATTTTATGTTGGAACCTTGTTATTATCAAGGGCCAGTACATAAAATGTCGTAATTATGTTTATAACTTATAGCTTACTTTGCTTAGCGTTATTTTTAAACGCGCCTTTGACTTATTGTTCGCTTATTTTTAGGTTATCATCGTCATGATCATCAACAACCTGTTCAAGTCCACTGCTGGACATGGGCGTTCCGTTAGGGGCTTATGTACCATGTTGGGGATCGCGGAACACGGTTTCTCCTTCCGCCTACACTGCTACCCGTCATCGGCCGCGGCTTAGTTGCTGGACTCAGACGTCTCTCTGATGTTTCATTTGTTAATCATTAAATTCTATTTATTAAAGTACAAAACTGTGACTGTGACATAATAATCTGGTTTATTATTAATAGCACGACATATTTACTTACAGCTACAAGTATATCTCGACAAGTGATTTTCTGAAATCCTAAAGTAACCGTGCATTAGTTATTTTTGTGTAAAGCTGAAATAAACGATCTTTACATAGTTTCCTAACAGACTGACAGCGACGATATATCTAGCAGGTTAAAGTTTATTTTACATTCACGTCAGCTCCAAGTAACATATGCTGCCCTATTTCTATGCGGCGTGGTTGAGCCATGTGTCTTTAGAACGAGTATTATATTATGCAATTTCGTATTAAATTCACTTTAAACATTCAAATGTTCAACCTTCGCCGGATAAGGCTGATAACTTGAAGAAAGTTGTTCATTTGCACAGTTAATATAGCACCCAATGTTAATCATATTAAAGTGTTTGACTGGACTTTAAGCTTTTGAATTGAGAGCGTATTGTCTTCAGTAAACATAATAATTAGCAACAAGAAAATTCAATGCAGGACAAAGAGACGATGATAAAGTATAGGACAATGCTATTAGCAATTTGTTGTCAATGGCAAATATTGCGACATTTCCATGAGTTAGCAATTGTATACCGTCATAAAAATGTGTTGTAGGTCTTAAGAGATTACCAGTTAGCCCTTATATAAAAGAAACGTAGATATGAGACAGGGGACTTACTCCTATGCCTAGGGTTGTCAAATGTATAGCATACACGTGTAGAATTTAAGTATACTATACCTAAATTATAGTATAGTAGAGTATAGTATACTTAAATTATAGTATAGTTAAGTATAGTACACTTAAATTCTACACAGTGTATGCTGTTGAATATATGTAATAATGAATGTGTTTCTATAACTTAAAGTAATAAAATACTAATTTATCCCAACAACATATATGAACGTTTGAACATAGTATTTGTGTAAGAGTTATTCCTTATATTTTCCACGCACAGCCGAATAACGCGGCAGCCCTACGCTTAGGTACAATCAGCCCATTCCACTACTATCGAGTGCACGCTTCGTTTTATTGGTATCTCTTAAGCTTACAATGTTAGCTTCTATTGTTATATCTACCTCTATATATAGTTCCTTATCTAATAACCTCATTATTTTATTAAGCCGGCTCGTCCGTCGCACAATTATAATAATAGGTTCATTATCCATTGACTCGCTGGGGGATTACGGGGTAAGTGCGGTCACGATTGTCTGCCGACGATAGCTGTGTATCCCAACTAAAGAAACTTATATATCATTAATGAAAACTAAAAAGAAATCTTGTGTGTTAACATCGTCGTCATCGGTCTTTTTATGGTTTTAGTGTTAGCAACTTGTCTCAGTGTTCCCAGTATGAAAAGCGTTAAGGCCGTAGTCTGCCTTGTTGTTCGCGTGCAGCTTAGCATTATATATCGCGCACCTTATAGACCAATATGAACGACTCCAAGATGTGTAGGTTTCCAAAATGTGTTTTCAGCCCCAGTTACTTGTATATTCACTATGTAATAATACATTTATACATTAATACAATACACTTAATGAGTAAAAAAATGTGCCCTGGATCATTTTTGGAATATCCGTACTGAAATCAAACTTAGAGTAGATTTTCATTCTTTAAGATATACTGAATAAATTGCTTCTTCAGTGAATATAAAATTTACCTATACGTAAAATATTTTTTTTAATGCTATATTTTCTATGCTAAGCTCTGGGGAATAAAGATCTTCTTTGTAACGAGGAAGTCTGGTCTAAACTCTATATTCCAGGGTCTACAATGTATGCTTTACTACTCGTTTTTAAAGATTACCTACTAACGCGCATTAGGTTACATAACCTACAGTCAACGGTTGATGAAATTATTTACTTCACTTAGATTATCGACTAAAAAAACATATGCACAATGCTATTGCTGATACATATCGATATCGATAAACACTAAGACACTTCTGTATTAATCAAATAGAGCAGATACAGCCTGTTGGAGAATCAAAATCCTCCGAAATCGACACATGTGTCGAAAGTGTTCTATTGAATCAATTTTTAATAAATGACATTTGAATTTGAATTTGAATTTGAAAGAGAGCGATAATGTAGATGAAACACGTTAGATCTGTAAGTATTGAACTATTTCGAACTCTGTGCTCTCTGTCTGCGCCATGAGAGACGCGGAGTTATGATATAATAAAAAATAACTTTGTAGAATACTTTACTGCGTCGTTGGTCTTGTGGTCCTGGGTTTAAATCCCGGGTCGGGTGCTATTCGATTTTTCTAATTGAAAATTTCTAGTAGTGACTCGGAGTCTGGAATTGTGACCGGTCTATGACAATAAGCTCACCAACAATTCTATTGGACTTAAACGTAACTGGGGAAACGTGGGAGTGTACTACACTCCTCTGCATACCCCTTCGGGGATTACAGGTGTGATATTAGATTTTTTTAAGTTTGTAGAATAGTTTAGAATAATTTAGCGAATCGGTCTATATAAATAGATACGACTGGTAAAAGTACGAGAACAGGCCACAACGCGCGCCGTCACGCGATAGGTGAATTAATTTGAATGTGGAACGCGAGTCTACTCAGCGGTTTTTTACTTGTTTGCGATTATAATGCTCACGATCAGTTTAATTTGAACAACATTTGCGTAGATTGAACAACTAAATGTTGTACAACCTAATTAATCTATTATTACTTATTCATTATTACTTACTATTATTACTGTTTAAGGGTCCTATTCATACATGCGGTCGGTAGGAAAACTGCTTGTTAGACTAAAATCTGCGAATTTAAGTGACCGGTATAGAAGGAAAATTAATGTGATTACGTAAGTTCACGCCTGTAATCCCCGAAGGGGTAGGCAGAAGATTAAGACTAAGACTAGTGCACTCCTACACCCTTATGTTTCTCCTTCACTCCTTTCACCCGTTATGTTGACGTCCCACAATGGGATACGTGTGGAGCCTATTGTCCTAAATCAGGACCATAATTAGGCTGATTCACTACTAGAAATTTCTACCACAAAATCGAAGTAAGAAAAATCTAATAATATATGAGCCAGAATTCGAAGCCAGGACCTTTCGATTAGCAGTCGCGCTGTGCAACCACTCGATTTACGAGGCAGTGAAGTTAACGTAATACTTTAGATTATTAGTGTTTACTATAAATAGTAGTCAAATATCTCATGTTCAGACTAAGTTCATTGGTCTCCGAGACTTATTCATAATAAATAATTTGTAACACCTAGTAATCAGAGCACCTTCAGTAAATAAATAAATTCAGTAAAGAGAATAAAATGAACAAAAGTTAAACATAGGATAGTCCGAGTCGTGGGTACTTCTCTTCAAATTACATTAAAAGTCTTAATTTAGATCAAAGCACAGATGTCAATTAGGCGCAACGGAAGAGAGCAAAGCAGGATGTACGAGTAAGTCTCTAAAGAGCACTGCGCAGCGAAGTGTGATCTGAACTATGCGAAGATTTAAGGCTTTTAAATGCTCGAATCACTAATCAACATTAGTGAACAGATATAATGAACTCTACAATTAAATTTCCGTCGAAGTCAGCGATGTGTTCTAGATTAATGAAGTATGTAACTGTAATATTTTTTTTGTAATAAAATAAATAAGAAACGCCATAAAAATGACAAAAAGTTGATTATTACACATTAACTGTATAAAATAACACAGAATATTAACAAAATTAAATGCGGATAAAAAATAAGCGGTCGCTTCGTTTTTTATAAAGTAATAAACTACGAAATCAGAAATTCATAACACGTTCAATTTTATACTCACTTCTAATAGGACGGGTATTGGAATAAACGCGTGATATTGTAATCATCAATTTGTTCCGGTACCTCAGTAATATCGGATAAAGCGTATTATACACCGTACGAAACATCGATCGCAGACGCGGTCCATTTGATGCTATCTACTTCCTGCGACCCGTGTTAAGCATGAGTACACAATATGCAAACTAGATTTCTGTTCGGATTAACTGAGTTCGGCAACAGTTGCGATGCCTCGGCTATGAATTACGCTGAAATTTCCGATACGGCTCTGCCGACAACTCCAGTTTTTGTTGTCAGTGACAATATATTATTTGAAAGTGGGACTAGAACAGTGTTCAACTGCAACATAAGGTAACTTTTAATAGCTGTCATAGTCTGCGAAAGCGGTGTTCGTGTATGAAGATTGTAGACTATAGAAAAAGCGCGTCGGGACGGTTCAAATATTTGGATCTTTGTGCTCTTTGCCCTACCACGTAAAGGACCTGGTATGATTATATATTAATAACAATATTAACAAATCAAACGATTCATTTATCGTTAGAGCGTTTTGAGAAATTTATATGTCGATATGTGGCAACGAGTCGGATAAATATTATTATATAAAAGTCTGATCATTACATATGCTGTACCTATTTCTACCTGCTATGTATACTGATGAACATATATACGAATTCTCAAATACACGATACACACTTACCAACAAAACGTGCTTAAATCGTTGGGAATTGACCGTCTAGCTCTGACTCGGCCGTCATTGTTACCAACCACAACACCAACTAGTAAAAAATATTGTTATTTAACATTTTTATTGCTATTTCATTTTGTTATTAATTCGTATAACAACTCTATTCTGTTAAATAAAACTATTAGGGAGTTGTTAGTCATCTCCGTCCTAGAACATTCTGGTATAAGCACAGATAGTTCTGTAAATTGTGCTTTTAAAAATGTGTATCACATTAAATTCATTGTATTACTATTATTATATCATCACGTCAAGCCCCTAAAGGGGTGCACACTGCACATAGAGCACCGAGATCCAAATACCACTATCCTTACACACTTGATGTGCCTCTTATATATTGTATTATACATATATAAATATGTAGTTACGCAGTTAAAAATAAAGATGAGTCAGTGTACGAAGATATATACGAATGTTTAAATAACTAAATACATACCAAGTGTCCTTCATAGTGTACTGCACGATCACTTAATCCAATTGAAGTTAAAGTCAACACGTTTGTATTATGCACCGTTTGTTAATCTCACATTTTCTTCGACACGGCCGGTTGTAACAAAGAATTGATGCGGATGGCTGCTATCTCAAAGCACTTGAATCGCAGAATTTCATTTAGCTGCTAGTGTGACCACACTGCGAGAATATTATATCGAAACTGTGATATACCAGGAAATTACGTAACGGTTGTAATATACATTTTTCATATATAAATCAATTATTGATGATAATTATTTCAAATTCAATTCATTGTAATGTAATGCACATAATTGAATTTGTTACTATAAAACTTGTTATTAGAAAGGGTGGAAGTTAAGTCCAATATTATTTAATAGCTTTTGCAATATTTTATTTTACGTATAAGAACTTCGACTACGATTACGTTTAGGTTGTCACGTTTATATTATACATATCTATATTTAGTTATCAAGTAATAACTAAAGTTGTCATACGTTTTTGTAAATACAAAGAGCTATTCAGGGAATCGAAAAGTTTTATTCTTCAATTTCAACCGATCCAATGCATGAGAAAATGTACATATTGTAAAGATTCAACATTTTAAAACATTTAATTATTTAAATTCGGAATGAACATTGCAAGCACGAGCAGAGCCGTAAGAAAAATCTCAGCACTTTTTTTTCAATTCGTCACTTTATTTTCGGACTTGTTTTCATTAAATAAACTCTGGCTGGCATTACACTTATTAAATGTTCAGAGCTAATTTCGCAATATATGTATAATATGTCCTTACGTTCGATTAATAAGAGCCAACTTATTAGCCAAGTCGTTTTTGTGTTCGTATTTTAAACACCATTATTACATTTTAATTTTGTCTAAGTACGTTGTATTCCATGTTTTTATTAACAATTTTATATTTTGTATCATTTTATAATATTATATCATTATTATGATTATTACATAATCAACCCAGGTTATTTAGTTGGTTGGCAGAAAGTTATATCACAAAAATTTCCATAATATCTTTACACTTTATTCACTCATTTTGGCTTTCACTAAAACATATTCAATGTAGTTTTAATTAATTCCAGGCTAACATCTTATATTATCATATCATAAAAAAACGGTAAAGCGGTGTTTTAAGTTGGAAACGCGGTAAATTTAGATAAACAATTAAATTCATAAAATTAATATGGATTCAACTTTTACTTAAATTTCATATTTAAATGGCGATCAATGTTCTAGATTTTCTTATTTTAAATATTAATTATCATCATCGTCATCATCAGGACTGCCATCATCATCATCGTCATAAATATCATCATCATCTTCATCCTAAACTCATTTTATTGTTTAGTTGTTGGAAAATAGACTGATGTCAATGAGAATGTTGAGGTCATATTTAGAATTTTTCATATCATATTACCAACTGTTAAAAATATGGATGAAAAAAACATGGTAGCATAAGTAGACAAAAATTATCTTTTAACCTATTTACGATCAGTTATAGTGAGATGTACAAACAGGTTTAAAACATTCATCGTTTACATCTGGACATTTAAATAATCGCATTGATAAAATTTAACGAACTATAAAAATAGAAATATGTAACACTTGGACAATGTTTAATTGTGCTTGACATTTTATCATGGGAAAATACAAGTCTCTTTGCTGACATTAATATCGAAGGACTGTATAATTTATTTTCAAAAAGCCTTACAATATTTGTGTTATAAGTACATAATATGTATGTATATCTTTGTCATTTCCTATTTTTACACCGAAATAAAACATATACTTTTATAAACATAAATGTCACTATAATTTACAAAATTATAAAACCACTCCTGTATTGCCCAAAAAGGAACAGTTTTTACCAGTAATATTATACGCCCCATGGAATAGCGGGTGAGCCTGTTACCATAACTAAAAAAAATTAGACCCAGAAACAAATCTGTAAAATTGTGATAATAATTTATATAGTAAAATGTGTTTGTAACAGTATAGAGAATATACGAATGATAAAGTGATTAGTCTTAGTGAACACGGTCTAATATGACCGTTCGCTTGTTATGACCTTTGCGATGTCGACGATCTGCTCGATGGGAAATCCCAGTGTTTTTGAACTGGGCAGACTGTTGGACGAATGGTACTTCGTAACGGATATACATATGAAATCTCGAACTTCTTAATATTAGATACATTTCAAGCTAGTTTAAAAATATCCAGATACTTATGTCGGTAACATTACATATAACGAGTAATTTTTCTATCCACTGTAATATACTTAGTTCTAATCACAGGTATATTTTTAGGCTTATGCGACTGTGCTGTGAATAATTTCGAATATGTGCTTATTAAGTTTGTTATTACGCGAATAGTTATTACAGACAATGAGGAAAAGTTCTGTTATCAACGGAATATAAGAAATCGACTAATCGAGTATTAATAGATTCTTAATAACTGAGGGAAGCAAATTCCGAGTCGTGTCAGTTTTGCGTGTAAGCTAAATAACTACATATATGCGTGTATTAACTTTAAAATACATCATTGCAGTTCTAATGGTATAAAGAAATTTAATTATTGTTTGGAAATGGTTTTCTTATCACTGCAATTTTATAATTCCTATATAACTTAATCAAACAGTTGTGTAACTAAAAATAAAAGCTCATTAAATATAGTTTTTTTACATTTGATGAGTTTCCTATTGTTTATACAAACCGTTGCACATAATTAGCGACAATATACCTTTGTACATAAGGTCTCTTCTTGTATAAAACATACATTGCTTATAATAAACTCATTATAATGTATGACAAGCCATTTTGTTCTCATGAGTTACTATTCAAACAGAACCACGTTTATCCCTAATACGTGTTTTAATTTTGTCCACAAAATCTTCTATTCGTATTCTTCAAAATATTTATGTCACTTTTCCTTATACATTTTTCCTGAATTATCATGTTGTTTGATTTGAATTGTATTTAAATAAAAAACATCTATTATGAAGAATACGAAGAATGTGTACGGTCAGAGAGTAATACACATAGAAAAGTACGTTAGGTGTCTAGGATAGATCTATTCGTATTTAACATTTGGTGCTCTCTGCTTAGCCTGTGACGGACTTGATATGACAGTATATTTACAATAATAAGGACATTATTGCTGTTTGCCTTTGAAAGTTTGCTTAGTTTGTAATCGAAATGAAACTTGTTGGTACAGTCATTGTTTTACTAACTCGTGGGTCTCAAATACCGATATTTGTACTGGAATCCTTATCAATTAAATCAAACTCAGCGCTACAATTCCAGGAGTCCTCCAGAACAATTTCAATTATTAAGCGTTATATTCGCAAATAAAAAGAAAATTAAATATTTTATAATGCACCCTAAACAAGGAAGTAGATGTTCGCGAACAGAATTATTATTCCTCAGTTTGTGAAGTCGTCAATTTAAACAAGCAATAGGTACACCGAGAACTGCGATTTATTCAATTTTAATTCTTAATGTTTAACCCATAAAGATCGTTATACGAGCCTTATGTCCTGCATGTGAGATTCAGTGGTGCGTTAAATGAAAAAACTTGCATTGTTAGTTTATTGCATTTCTATTTATCTTCCTATGTACCCACTTCCATATACATATACAATTGTATGAATGTGATGTCTGAAGCTTAAGTACAATATAAATAATGGGTTTCATTATAATAAGGACCCAGTCTTATCGCAATTTATGTGCCTATACCCTATGTATAAACAAATAAACGAACATTAACCTTCGTGATATAATTGAATAAAACATAAAGCTTATGGGACATGATTTTCGTATCACATTTCTTTAATGATTGTAGTTTCCGCGGAATTGCTAATACGATTTTGATGCAGTTGACTCACTCGTGTTAAAATTTGCAGTCATTTACTGAAAATCAGTTAATAAAGACAATCAATCAACCATTTATTTTTAAAATCGATTCTAATTTGAACAGATTGACAATTTAAAAATTGACTCTACATATAATATCATTTTTCATACAATATCATTTCATGTGATAGCCTAGTCGTTAAGAATTCAGCCTCTCGTTCCGGGGGTGCTGGGTTCAAATCCACGGCGCGCATCATTACAAAAGTGCGTTTTAAATTTAAATATCACTTGCTAACGGCGAAGGAAAACAACGTGAGGAAACCTGCACACCTCGAATTTATAAAAAAAAAATTAAAATCTTTTAGGTGTGTGAAGTCTGCCAAACCGCACTTGGCCACCGTGGCAGAATATGACCTTAACCCATGTTTCAAGTGCAATGATAAATGGGTCGATTATTACTATTTTATTTATTTTTGATATATTATCAGATATAGCGTTTAACCTAATGAACTGCAGTTTACGCCCATCTCATTCTCAGAGGAGACATGTGTCGAACAATGGAACGACGAGGGGTTTGATGATGATAGCGTTCCACATAGCAATATGAATTATTATTATGACGAGTAAATGACAGACAACGTCGCGTGTGTCAACCTAGTTATAAATATCTTATACGCTCGAGCACGCGAATATACATTTAGAGAATTATTAATAGCATCTTCATTCATTTATACACAAGCTCGTTCAGTAGATTAATGTTCTTTTGTGAACGGAACGCAACTATTTATACATCATATATGTATGTACGAGTATGTATATCTTTGTTTCTATTAGGGTAAAATATAATATTATTGTTCTTTATTGTACATCTATACAGCCTATCTAAAATAGCACAAGGTTGAAGCAGCGGAGAAACATATAAAAAGCAGTCCCGTCGCTAACAAGTGATTTTTACCAGACAACCTTTAGGCAGACGCAAAGAATCGAAATACTTATATGATATGATTTTTACCCTTTCGTTTTATCGACGTTTTCCTAAAAGGCTTCTTTAGATTTTCTTTTGAGTGCAAAAGCTTCGTCTAAAAGCTTCATGTGAAAGAGTCAACGATAGTCCGAAATGACAAAATATTTATTCTGCAAAATTGAAATAATACTGAAAGCGAACATACTTTTAGTATTATTTATTCAAAATGATATTTGGTTAGTATTTATTATACATTGCTGTGTTTTTCATTGCGAACAGGGCAGAGATCACTATTCAACATGCAATGGAATACTTGTAGCCCGTTCTCATTGTAAAAACTTAGGTTATTTGAATATGTAAACTGAATCTATCCAAATTACGGTAGTTTAATTAAAATGATTACGAAATGTAATAGTTGTAATTGATTCGTACTAAATTCGTACACAATTTGGACAGTTTTGATGGTTTCAATTTACACATTACTATAATATTTCATTTATGTACAATAATTATCTAAAATAACGTTTTACTCACTTCGTCACCAATACCCTTATCATATTATTCTATTACATTACCTTATTATATTACATTGTCGGGCATGAATCTTTTATAGAAATGAGAACGGTTAAGGCCATACTCTAGCACGCTTGCCAAGCGTGGAAGCAAACACTTTACACGTCTTAAAGAACATTACGTGCGTCTGAGTAGGTTTCCTCGCGATGTTTTATTTCACCTAAATACCTAATGATGGTTGTTCTTAAAATGAACATACTTTCGCCAGGGTAGAGATTAGACTCAAGATAGACACATTCAGACAGCAGAAAAATATTCCGTTCATGAAATTCTGAATAAACCATTGCCTAGATAATTTTTAATATAGATCAAGACAGACCCTCGTACTCATCACGCAATCATATATTTGGGAAGGGAATCGAATCTGAGAACTCCAGATTCGCCGTCGCGGTCTCAACTATGAGTAATAAAGCAACAGTGCTGTTATGTCATTAGTAAATAATAATAATGCTTACAATAACTTAACATTCGGAAATATTTTATGGCTCATTACGTATTTTATTCATTTCATGTTGGGGATTTTTATTAAATTAAAACACCTCACTTCTTGAATAAATAGCCAACGCATTTATAAGTGAACGGGAACAATCAGCCAAATGTCAACCACAAGGACCCATAGCTCATATCGGAAATTCCAGGAACGCAAAAACTAACCGCGGCAGTATAAGCGAATCGAATAAAAACCGAGACGGAAAACGGGAATAAATAATAAGATTTCATCAGATTAATAAAAAACAGCCAATTCCCGAATTTCGGCTGCCGTTAAAAGGTTCAATATACCATGTAGAGTGATTTTAAAGTTCACTCACTCTACGTTCTTCGGCAACTCGGTGTTTAAAAACCGTATCAATTTCAATTCGATTAAATTAAGGTAGGAGTCAAATATTTTATCAAGATAAGTAATTTTAATCTTTACTTGGTAAACTTTTTGATAGGAGCATTTTTTGTTACGAAGAAAGAAATTTTTGAGATATCATAAGAAAAAAGATGTCATGACACATATATAAATATGTCCAGGATATTCTTTTGGAATCATTTTATTTCAACCTTACGTTTATGGTTAGAGGCTGTGGTCAAATTGATAATAGATTAATATTGTTTGTCTTTAATATTTAATGTATGTGTACTATGTATTACAAATACCTTAAATGGAATTAAATAAACCATTTATTATTTACGTTTCCATTGTCAATGTCAGACATGAGATGTCAATAAGACGTCAATAATAATTGTTGTCATTATGTAGCACAAAGGAAAGATTTATTTATGCGTAGTCTTTGACATTAGAACCTAGACAACGCTCAAACTGATTTTTTTTGTGATTTGCAATTGAATTTCGATCGCTACTGGGCCATTAGCATAATATAGGTACCTCTATAAATTTCGAAATATATTTACGTGGATTTTGCGTCCTTACACAGACCAAATATTATTTAGTGCTCATCCGATAATCATTTGTTCTAATTGAGAATCGAAGCCACAACTACCGGCTCAGCAGATATGATCATTTGACTAATGATACAACAGTTTAGTTAGTGTTTGATAGCAAAAGAATTACAGCACTTTTTGCATATATTGATAAACAACAATATTATATTGTATTGGATTGGAAGTTTCAGATTTTCACCTTAAAAATATAGATAAAATCAGTCATTAAATATTTCTGTAACTTTTCATACATGTCAAAATTGTTTAGTATCGATTACAATATTTCCTGCAGCAAGTTTTCTAGACCGAGTTTCTAGTAGTGAAAATGTACTTCAAGCTCTTTTTTGCTTAAAGAGATCGGAGCTGTTCACAAATTGCTTTTGTATATTGCAAGCGATGCATCATGCTTGACAACGATGGTGCAGAGTTTCTACGAAGATTGACGTAAGTGTTTGAACAAAATTATTATTTGTAACAGTCAAGTACTAAAACAAAATACATAATGATAAATATACTGATTTTGTTTTGAGTACAATGTGTTCACGATCATACGGGCACGTGAGCGATCATTGAGAATGTATTATGGTATGATAAAAAGGATGGTGATGTCAATAGTGATGGTGGTGGTGCCGATGATGATAACGATGACGATGTAATGTTATTACCGATGATGATCATCATAATCATAATATCCTCGCAATATCTATATTTAAAACTAAAGGTATGGAAAATAAATAAACACTATTCGGTCAGATGAGAAAAAAAACTAAAACGTCAACTTCAACTCGACTTAATAAGAACATGATGGATCCGTCTATCCAAGTTGACACCTAAGTGGCTCCTGGATTCTGTTACATCTAATTCTCTGTACATTGTTAAGATTGATAGCACTAAGACATTTATAATATTCTTTGCGCCTGGAATTTTCACTGTTGTTTAAGAAAAAATCAACTATGTGAATAATGAAATAATAGTCTTGACTATTTCCCCACACAGTCACCTGATCCAAGAGAAAGTATGCAAGTCTGTGTTATAACCTATAATTTCATGATCATAGGTTTTCCGTAAGGTGCTCAAGCAGTCAGTTCCGGTTATAATCAGCTCGTTAAATTTTGACTAGAGGCTTTGGTGAGGGTGCGCCGTTATTAAGGTAAGAAACCGCTTGGGGCGGCTTTAGAATTTCACCCTATCAATTAAAAACCTCATTTCTCTCATTTATATGCTCTAGGCTCTCCAAAGACCGCCACAAGTTGTAAATTTTAAAATATGTATAATATTTAAACATTGCCTTTATTATCCACATGTTTTACGACCACTGAGCCACCTCGTGGGCGAAAAAGAATGTATTTTATTATAATATCGTATTTCTTAGTTAAAAGTATATTGGACATCTAAGGTGATCGTATAATGCCACTCCCTCCTACGCATCGTAGTTAACAGCTCTGACAGCATTGAAACAGAAATATACGGCCTGAAAGGATTAAATCATATATCAAAATAAATTTATCACAAAGTAAATGAAAACCAGAGCGTGAATTTCACGGAAAATGTATGAAACGTTCTTTCAATTTCATAAAACATTTCAAAACTGTTCACGCTATTTCCACTGTCGGTCATAGTTATCACCCGAATATTTTCTAAGAATCTGGACTACCACTTTGAATATAGTTGAGGAAAAAATATTTTGATGGTATTTTATATGTAAATGAAAAATAAATTACCCTAGAAAATCTTATATCAACGCCATAATTAAAATTAAATATCTTTTTATAGTCTTTATATAGTTAATTAATATAAAAATGGCATTACAATGAATTTTTCTCTGTCATAGGACATAAAAGGGCGCCTGATATTGGAAGAAGTTACGTCACTGTTGTTTACGTTATTAAAATGCGGGTAAAAGCTTGTCTAACCGCATTATAAATATAAAAATGACCTGTCTGCCTGCCTGATACTTATTCACGTCAAAACCATTAAGTCTGTTTTTACAAAGTAATTATCATGGCGTACTAACGCTCGTCGTAAGACGGTTTTCTTGTTAGATTTAATCTCAGGGAACTAACTATTTTTAATATTTTTATACGATATCAACCCTTATGGGCTAAAATTACGAAGGCTTTATTGTACTATAAATTGACATTTATCTGTCAATTATGTAAAAAATCAATCTTCGTAATAACTGTTTTACTTTTTCATATAACCTTTATTAACTACACAGAACATTAAAAAAAATAGAAAGCGAACAAGAAAAAGGTAGATAGAAAAATTCAGCTTATTTTTTTAGAAGTTTCGTTCCAGCAGACTTCTATCTTTTCTAAGTCTTGTTTATATTCAATAAAATTTACACATATTTTTCATAGTGTACGTTTAAAGCTATACGGATCACTGCGCTTGTTAACAACACGGCTGGCGTAATATTGACGTGAAGGCATGTGAAAACAATATGTCATCCGAGCCGACCGGAACCGGTAGTACCGCACAGACTTTGCTACCGTCGCGAATAATTTGAAACGCGATAGTGGTGCCTTGTTCATATTGTAACACAAAACAATTGATGGATACGGGAGCCGAGCGATATCCACACTTAGCTAATTTGACCAAATATGTAGGTCAGATATTCCTTGGTAGGAGTCAGATTTTTCCGAAAACGATGTCCGTGACTAAAGACAGTGATGAATGTAAAAAAGCGTGTGTAGTTTATTAGAATGGAGATCTTAGAGATATAATCATAAATGATTTAATTATATATATAACACAATGATTAAAACTAGCGTTCAACATTCTCAGGATTCCTAACTCTAAATTGTTTAAGATATGGCTTGACGGTAGACAAGGTCGTATGCCATTTGCTGTTTTATAAAAAAATACCATTAAGGCTTCCTCAAATTGTTTTTTATTTTGCCAAATTTATGGTCATTGGCAGGCGCTGATGAAGGAAAACCTCGCTTAGATTCAATGCTATCCGGGGTTAACTCTGCATATAATGTAATCACGTAAAACTGTTTGTAATAATAGTTAATTTATATTAAAAATTTGTAACTAAATTTGTAATAACAATTTGTAATAACAATTCGTAATAACAATCGGTAATAACAATTTGTAATAACGATTTGTAATAACAATTTGTAACAACAATTTGTAACAACAATTTGTAGTAACAATTTGTAACAACAATTTGTAGGTATAATTTGTAACAACAATTTGTATCAACAATTTGCAATAACAATTATTATTAACAATTTGTAGTAACAATTTGTAACAACAATTTTTAACAACAAGTTGAAACAATAATTAGTTAGAAAGGAGAATCGCAACATTCTGTTCACAACGTCTCCCTACACTTTACAAATTACCAGATAGTAAAATAACCCGTGCAATGATAACAGTATGAGTAAGTAAATAGAGTTTAATCGTTATAATCTCTCCACCAGCTTATCGCAGTCTTAGTCTTATCTCTACGTAATTGTTGTATAATAAAGAAAATAAATATTTAATTAGTAATTTTGTTAATTTTATTTCAAGGTTTTACTCTAATTGTTCTCTTATTATTTAAGAAAAAATATTATTTCTAAAGCCTTTTGTTTGATTTTTTATTATTCTTTTATACAATGATATTTCGAATGCTATTATAAAAAAATGTTGTCTTCGTTTTACTTTTCTCATATTTGTTACAAAATTACATTCTGTTAAATTATTTTCAAGTTAATACTAAGTGTAACCTTAGTGCGTCGAATATATTCCATGAATCATACTTTACATTACTAAACAACTTATATATATGTATGTACGTTTGTTTTTTTTCGTTGATCAAAGGCGAGATGTTACGTTTTTGTTATTATTTGTCCTCGGTTCGCTGTTAGTCGTATATCATTACCTTTGTCGCTCGAAAATACGTACTCAATAAAGAAGTTCTTCAAATCAATGCAGTAACTAATATTCGATTTGCTGATACAAATGTGTTTATTTTTATTTATTTGGCTTCATTATTGCAATATATTTTACGCTTGGTGAGGTAAATAAACATCTGTAAAAAAACATGTAATTTTTTTATATCTATCATGTACTGGAATGCACATTGCACTGTATGACTGTATTGTATTAACGTAAATACACAGTAACAATACCTACACTTATTATATTTATCTAGCTTGTAATAAAAGAAAAAGTCGTTTATAAATGTTTCATAGAAAAACGATTACTACAGGCAGAAACATATCTCATGTACTAGAACAATATTGTAGGATTTAGATATAATAAATCAAGTTCCGAAAATCCTATATTGTCACGAGCCCCAAAGGGGTTGCCGGACAACACGGAGACAGAGATAACAGAGGTTTTCACGCTACACAGTAATACGAAATTTCGTTATATCAAGTCGGTTGTGAGAATTTGAAGGGTGGATATTACAGAATTTGGTTTGTGGGGGGTAGAGTAAAATGTGTGAGTATTGCTAGATTGTGAGATATTGAGAGCGAAGTTTTGAGAAAGTAAACATTGCTTTTTTGGGAACGGAATGCTTGCTTTTGGTGCAATATTGGGCGACTTTTTATACAGTTCGAATTGAAATTGTTATTTGGTCCCGATATCGAACGATTGTAAATATAAAAAAATCTTTGAGGTTCTCAACCAGTATTATAATTTTAACAGCATTAATTAACGTTTGGTATACATTTATTTGAATAAAAAAATTATGTATGTACTTTTAAACGATAATAAATTATTATTTTATTATGTAATGAAACATATTGCTGTTGAATAATATTTAATACGTTACATTTAAACATATAAATAATTCATATTTAATAAAAGTATAGACCTTGATATTTAACGAAAGTGATATAACAATATTATATTATACTGTTATCAAGTAATTAAAGAAATAAACTATTACTTAAAGATAAACGAGGCAGTTGTGACCTTCAATTGACCTTCACCAATGCACAATTGGTGTATTGAGCACAGAGAGGTTCTAAATTAACCCTTTTCATGGTGCTGATTCAAATGGCACTATGAATTCTTAAGGGTGAAAGTACCCCGTTACGTAGTGTAATTGCTCAAAGAGACAAAAACGAATGAAAATCAGCGCTGTGCGAAATTACAACCTAGTAGAAAAAAACCCGTCTTTTTTTTCTATTAGTTTATGGGGGTTGACAATAGTAACAACTATTAATCCGTTTGTATATATTGTGTGACGATTAATTATTTCTTTTATGTATTATACTGTCGTTCATTATAGGTACTACAATTTCTCGTGACCATCAGAAATACTGCATAAAGCCTACCTATACCCACTTCATATATAGCGGCCACCACCGCGGCTCGTTTAACGATACTAATTCAATTATTTATACTATGCAAATGGTTATGGACTTTTTCTTTTGCAAATATGTCATTATCATAAACATCAATTTTGTTGCCGCCAGTAATTTTAATTGCTGATCTTTCCTCTATAAATACATAATGTGGTATCGTCGTTGAGTCCGTAACTTTTGTTTCTATTTCAATGTTTATGATTAACATAATGATAATTATGATATATGAAAATCCTATAAAATATTTGACTATTTGAAAATTTTGATTTCTGCAGGTATGTATATCACCGTGTTAATGTTCGACAATTGCGAGGATTTGTTTCATGAATCTTATGCTCAATCTCGCATAACAAGGTTGCCATTGTAAAGATTGTCAAAGTTTAGTTCACGGGTATTAAAATAGTTCAAAGGTGGTGGATACTCATTCTTAACTCGGCTGAAATTGCAAGAAATTCACTTCCTTTGTGCTGATGGCCTCAAAATGACACGAAGTCGCTGAACTAGAAAAATACACGACAAATTATAATGTCAGTGCTACAAGAGCATATTATAAATAAATATTATCCACAAGAGAATGAAAAATGGGTCAATAAGGTAAAATAATAAAAATGATAACATTATTAGTAATTTATGTAATGGAAAACGAGAAATATTGAAGAGCTCACTGGCCGCGACGACGTCGGCCCTTCACCCTTCGTAGGGTTCGTCATAATATTTGATAATATTGAAACAAATATTTGAAGGCCGTTAATGCCGTGTTTTTACTCTGAACAAATTTAGGGTTAAGGGGAGATTCGCTAGCTGCTTGTATATAATAAACGATTTAAATGATATCTACGTTCAACGATGTTAGCTTTGAAAACGTACCTCAAGGCTTTTATATGATACCTTGTTTCTTACCTAACATTGATTCGCGTGAATTTGATACAGCCAACCGTAGTATATTAGCTTATATTGAGGTAAGTTTCTATCGAATGCGTAACTTATGTTGACAGCTGGCCTCTATCAGCGCAAGTGAGAAAAACTCGCAAAACAATACAGCTTTAGTACTATTTGTAATAAGCAATGAAAGCTAATGGCTTAGAATTCAGCTTTCTATGTAGAGAGCCTTCGTTTCAAACCCTGATACTCTTAAGAATATGTGCGATTTTATATATAGATGGGACAGTATGGCAAACTGTGGCCTTACTTATCTTCCTTCTGAAAGAAGGCCTGAGTCTATAAAATGTTACCCGAGAGCTATAAAGTTTTTATAATGATGAATACGTGTAACATTTTACTAAGAAGAGGCTTGTAGACTCTTATTCAACGTCTCTTCATAAAAGCTTAATTAAATAAGTCTACGGGACAATACGAGTGTACGTACAGAAAAATAATTTCACATTTAGGCTGTCTAATGAACTGCAAGCTGTTCACCGCTGCTTAAATTACTGGATTTAAAAAGCTACCGGGTCCCTTAAAACCTATGATGAGGTTTTAAGTAAAATCTTCGTGGAATACTCCATAAAATACAATCGAAACGACGATATGTCAGTAAAATTCTAGAAAACCTCATTTCAGGGAAATTAGTTGCCGATTATTCATGAATTGTTACCAATTTAACTATCATTATCTTTCTTTCCGTTATTACAGGTAGTGAGTCTGTCGATATGAGACGGTAAAGATGTAGTTTTTGACATTGGAATTGCACCGGAAACGATACATAAGTTATGAAACAGCCTAGATAAAAGCAACAGAATCAAATTGACCACTGCCGTTCGGGGTAGGTGAAGAATACATCTTTATCCTCGCAGACCTGAGGTGCTTCATCCACATTTATCACTCTTTTCATACACGCACGCCGGTTCGAAGACGTCCTACAGGATTATCTGACAACCAGTATCTGACCTATTCGATAAAGACCTCGTTTCTCAAGGTACCTGCATCCTTCAAAATCCTCATTATATTGTATTTTTAAGGTTACAATTTATAACGAAACCTCTATTAGTACTGATTACTTATTTTGTATACATGAATAAACCATTTTTATTATTATTTTAGGTTACGTTGTCATATTGAACATGGCTGGTCATTTAGAAATGTTCTCAGGTGCGAAGGTTTCAGAAATAATTGTTCTTCCCTCCGACTGATCTAATACTTACTGAACAAAATGAACGCGAGAAATATGATACATAAAGAGAATAAATATATTATTTTATTTCTCAGGTAGGGAAGGCGATTATAACACGTAGAAATACAATCCTGTTGGATATCGAATTCTGAAGAATTGCATAGTCACCTTGTGTTAATTATAATTAACCTACAGTATTCTTACCTAGTGCTTAAAAAATCTCGACTAATAACTGCCTCGTTGGTCGAGTGGTTGCAAGCGTAACTGCCGATGGGGAGGTCCTGGGTTCAAATTCCGGGTCGGGTACTATTAGATTTTTCTAATATAGAATTTCTATTAGTGACTCGAAGTCTGGATGTATGTCCGGTTTATGGCAATAGGCTCACCACCTATACCACGTGACGTAACGTAAATGGTGAAACGTGGGAGTATATTGCACTCCTCTGCCTATTGATTATTATAGGCGTGATGTTACATTTTAAAAAATACATTTACTATAACTGCCCTTCGCATCAAAATTTAACATTTTTCTTTGTGCAGTGTCGCTAATACAGCTCTAATTGGAAAAATGATATTAGGTATGTCGTATACGCGTTGGGTGCCTTTTATAATAAAATTTTGTTGAACGCCTTTAACGTTGATCTTTGTTGTTCGTGCTGGCAAAATGTAGGTACTTTTATTAGGAATTTTATTAGGAGTACAACTACAAAATGGACAGTCTCAAAGACAAAGTTTAGCGTCACTCGTAAATTTTGTCCTCATGGCCGTTTTCATTTTAACTTTTGTAAGCTATGTAAAACATGAAACGGAACGTAGAAATGTTTAGCCCTTTTTCGCGTTTTTGTACATATTCAAATACTCTCTGCACGCGTTAGCCGAATTCGTGAAATGAAAAAAAAAATCTGTTATTGTAACTGATATCTACTAAAAGGAGTATTTGATGAGTTAATTAAAAAATAAAACTATGCACTTTGATGAGTTGTGTCTTTATAACATTTTATGAATAAATTCAATAGCTGAAAAAACCTCTGATATGTTTTTGGAATGCATCAAATTGGACTCACAGAGAAATATTGATGACTTATAGCTTTTGAAACCAAATAAAAACGTAACGCATATAAAAAGCAGTGACAGCTTACACCAGGATTTAAATCCATGGCGTGCACCTCTTAACAAAAATTGCTTTTTTATTTTAAATATCATTTGCTAACGGTGAAGGAAACCATAGTGAGGAAACCTGCACAATCGGCATCTGGAATTTATAAAAAAAAAAGTGTGTGAAGTCTGCCCACCCCTACTTGGCCAACGTGGCAGACTATGGTTTTAACCCTCGAAAAGTCATTTTAATTTTATTCGAATTTGAAAGTGCTTATCTTTACAGATCATTTTCTACATGAGACCACCAGATAGCAATAAGCGTTCCGCTTGTTTAAGCAAGCAATAGTCACCCAGTATTTGGCAAAGAAGATCGCGTACTTAATGCTATTTGCCGCATTTTTATATTGGAATTTGGCACCGATATTGGAATTTTCGAATGGTAATTGCTTCTTTAGGGCGTCAATTCTATAGCGTTCAAGATTTCTGAATATGGATTTTTACTTATAGTATTCTGTCCTGGATTCTACAGAGATACTAATGAAGTAATCTTATTATATGTAAATGTAACAGGTATTTCCATCATATTTTACAATGAATGCCGAATATTTTTTGTAAATAGGAATGTATAAGCATCTTTATCACTATTTTGCTCCATCGCTAGCCATAGCTGGACGT
Organism: Parelbella ahira ahira; assembly: GCA_018244795.1. Taxonomy (NCBI): domain Eukaryota; kingdom Metazoa; phylum Arthropoda; class Insecta; order Lepidoptera; family Hesperiidae; genus Parelbella; species Parelbella ahira. Next base: position 22,258 of record DWME01000829.1, read on the forward strand.
AGAACCACCGCAAATATAATTACAAATGACGCTTGTCTGTTTCGTAGATTCCCCAGTCCTCGATGATATAATGATAGTAGTTGACGAATACGCTTTTACCAGTCCAATGATACCAGTTCTACTTTTAACCATTTTAGTTTTACCAATATAAATTATAACCCGTGTTGTTTTGCTAGTTTCTTGCCAGTACCGGATAAAGAAGTCAGGTTATGTTTAGCGTATACATTAAAGGAATGCTCGACATTTATTATGTACATACTTCCAGAACGTACCACATTCTCATTTCCTCGAGCGTCGCTCCGGTCTTTTATACAAATACTTGCTTATATTGCCCCTTTCTCTTACCTATTTTTGCTACTTTGATCAGTTTTCTTTAACAATGTATAAAAATTAATATGCCCTCCTCTTTAGTCGCATAACCCCATAGTAGAAGGTTAAAATAATTGGAGAAACCTGGGACAGTACCACATGCCTTTGCCTACCATTTGAGAATTAAAGGCCTAATGTAAATCGTATAAGAAGTTTATGAGATTTAAGTTGTATGAACTTTGTTGCTACATATTACGGTCGAAGTGCGTGTTATATAATCTTGTGCAGGTAAAATACTGGGGAGTCGTTACGATAGTAATAAACATTAAGACGTTACAAAGAAATGTAGATTATACACGACGACTCATTTTATTTTACATTTTACAATGTCCAATATAATGTTGTAAATGTGTGATAAAATGGGAATGTTCCAAATCACATTACAATTGAGCTAATATTTTACCTTTACGAAGCGTAGAAAAGTATACCATAGAAGAGTACATGTCTCTTTTTGTTTGCGGGATCGTTATATGCATATGTATATGTATTTGATATGGTATTCCTAAGGTGGTTTTTAGATTATGCTCTACAGAAGATGTATGTACGTATGTATGTTGTATATATATAATGGATTCGTGTAGAATGTTCTATTAAGTGCAAGCACAAAGCGGACACATACATGGGAATACATAGACACCTAATAACATATATGTATATTTATTATGCTCATAACTTCATATTCTTTAAAGTGGCACCGAATTCATGCAAAAAGGCAAAGTAGGGAAATTTCTAGCAATAAAAACCTAGCAAACTATAAATATATCTATTAATAATTTGAGTACTTAGTAGTAAATAACTCGTGGTAATACTATAATTTTGTAGCAGGTTTTATACACAAACTTTAATTTCCGTAGGGTTAGAACGCTAATTTCTCTGTAATAACCTTCTATATTTCATGCAGAAACACTTGAAATTTATAAGCGTACTAGAAAAGGATTTTTATCTCATTTGTTTTACATCCACAGAACTACTTGCAGTTATAGGAATTGCCAACTCCTCTAAATTGATATCAGAATTAGACAATTTAGGAGGCTACAGTTTAATATTTTAAGTCTTTTGATAAGAATGATTTAACAATTAATGTTATTATACAAACCAAGGACGTCAGCCGTAATTTCTAATTCTCCTGAGGTCTCATCATTTCCATCCTTTGTTATTCTAAATTCAAAAATGTTGTATTAGTATTTTTTCAATTTGGAAATATTTTATTAATTATGACGAACAAATAAATGTTTCTTATCGCTGCGAGGATTTATCTGTATAAATATAAAAACAAAAGCATTTTTGTACATTTCGAGTGGGTAGGATATTAACGACTCTATAATAATTGGACTTAACTTGATTATTTGTTTATTAACAGTCCAATAGTAGTTATTGATACTAAATACTCCAATTGCAAAGTGGTATGCGGTTCTATTGGCAGTAAGTGGTCATCGAATAATTGTTGTAATCTAACTGTCGCAAATGCTCCTATTCATACTCTCCTCATCTTATTGTATGCTCTTATAATTCAAAAGTAAACACATTATGTGCGGTAAAGTAATAAAGTAACACTACAGTTATTAAAACTACTTTATAAACCATTTCGCAGAGTTCTTCATAGAATCAGTAGGTATTATGGATTTGTTATATATTTTTAAAATTAGTTCCAGATGTCAGTGGCCATTCTTTCACTCTTCCTTTGCCATTTTATTTACATATTTCAGTCATAATCAAGATTATCCCCAACTATTCTACCGCGTATTGATGCCGCAATTCTCTAAGCAGCTTACACCGTTGTCACATATTGTCACACACAAAATATTCTTATCAAAGATTCCGTATCGGAATAGAAATTACATGTTGTTGGAACGTCGAAATACTGTGGTAATATATCAAAATATTGTAATCACGTTCCTTTGTAGAATACACAAATATTTCTTAGAACCACAATGTCCTTCAGAATCTAATCAAGTAGATATGAAAGCATAACTGTGTATGTAGGTACACACATACTAATGTACATTTTTTAATCATTAGTTCATTATCACTTTTAATACTACAAGCTGACAACTGAACAAAGACAAGCGAGGAGTATGTAAGCTTCAGAAAAATCGAGACTTTCTATTATTAAAAATTTGGCTTGTTGTTCAAGTGATTGTCAAAGAGCAACTGTGAAACGATAGGTCCTAGATACGAATTCCGGGTCAGGTACTATTGGACTTTCTATGTCTAGTAGCGGCTCGGTGTTTGGATCTGTGCCCAGTGTATGGCAATATACTCACCACTTACGAGTAAGTATTCCATGGGATGTGAATCATAACTGGTGAAACATGGCGTGTTATACCTACACTCCCTTTCCCTTGCCCTTGCCTTTCCCTTCAGAAATTGCAGGCGTGATGTTACATGACGTTATGTTTAAATATTAGGATAAATAATTTTTACTTAAGTAAAATGTATTAATATTCTCAGTGCGTAGGCTTAGTAAAATTTTTGATGTTTTATTATTCTTCGTAACGTGTAAACAAAAGGCACGTAAAAGATAAAGGCATAAATTACGCATTATTAGTCTGTAAGGTTGTCCAGGACCAAATATTCCCAGTATTTTATAAGGATCTTTCACTTTCACATATTTACAAAGTAGCTAATAATTGTAAAGGACCTATTTACCTAAACGCACGATTGATGATTTCATAAAGAAAATACGTTTTTAATGTATGTGTGATTAAACATTACATTCAAATGTATCTAAGTACGAGTACGTTATAAATTATTTATTTATACATTCTATATACATATCATATTTATATGTGTATATTGAATAATCAAGTGATATATACAAACATGTTATTGTCTGTGAAATCAGTCTCTATGCTGTGGGATGGGATAAGTCTCCTGTATCTTAAACGTGATAATACGTTATCACCAGACTGAATTTCATGACAATTAGTCCATTAAGTTCTGCGTGAAGAGCATACGAACATCTACAATTCAAAAAATACATTCTAAAATTGTTATTTTTTGCTCTGTACCTATTAAATACAGGCAACTACTAATAATATTAAAAACAAAAAATACATTACTCCATCGAACATATTATAGATTATGTCTGTATTATGTGTGTGTGACAAGTTTTTGTGTTAAACGAGTGTAACATTTTAAGTTGATGGGTACAATAACCCGTTGATCGAGTGATTAAGGTAGATAACCCTCGGTTTCCCTTCGCGCCTGCACCGATCGTGGACAACTTCATTTCTATGAATTATACGTAGAATAAAACTATTGTATCCATCATAATGTTTTATTTAAGAAATCACATTTCCAGCATAAACACCACGAATTTTTTTATACAGACCATATTTTATACAAAAGACGTGTCACATTTATTATATATTATACATATACATGCTACATGAAAATTGGAGGAATTACAATACAATTATAAAAATAACATTTTCATTGAGTAATAATGCTTTGTATAGGATTTTTTTTAAATTATGTTGCGAATTATTTTTTCTTCTTGATGGTAATAATCCATTTTCGTTTACCATTTTAGTTGTTCGTATATACTTCTAAGACAATCAAAAAATAAAAATTACTTTTCTAAGAAGATTTGTTTTTTCTTTTTGTAAGAAAAAACAAGTGGTTGGCCCTGCAGGTCATAGAAAAAAGGTAAGTACCTACTAGAAAATAAAAAACATAATTTTTTGAAATTTTTCGACAACGATATCTCCCGAAGCAATCAATCGCTTTTCATAAAATTGGTAGCGTTCGATTTTTGGTATAGATCGTTTATATCATTTAAATATTATTTGAATACTACTTTTTGGAAATTTTACTTTTCAGTTTACTAAAAATCTACCTATCAAACCGATTTGGTTCTTCACACAATCTCCAAGGGCAACAGAACGTTGTTTGTTTGTGTGTATTTATGCAAACGTTACGTAACTCATGAACGGATTGATCGATCGGACCGCTTTTGGCAGCATTGTGTAGGCAGAAGATAACGTTAAATGGAATTCAAAAGTACGTTAAGAAAGAAAACCTTAAAAGATAAAGAGGCCGGTTAATCGATTACAATCGAGCTAACCATTACAATTAGGTGTTTCGTTTCTATCAGCTGTCTAGTTAATTAATATAGTAAGTGGAACATTCTATTAAAATATCATTGTTTGAAAATAGTCATTGTAGTCTTCGTCTAATGAAACCTGCTTTACCAATTTTCAAAATTCATTGATACCTTATAAAGGCTATACCTTAAATTTTATCTGACGGTGGCGAGCGATAGATAAATATACAATTCGCTCTTTATTATTTTTGTGTAAATTGCAATTTTGGGAATTCCACGGTTTAAACATTTACACCGTTAGAGATTTGATTTCTTCATTATTTATGTTCATCTTAAGAAATATTTATCAATAAGAAAATTTAAATTTTACATTTTTTATCAATATGCTTAAAGTTCATGGATTTTATAATAACACTTTTCACATAAACAATACGTTACATACAAACATACATTACTACAAACATACATTATTAAAAAATTACATTCATTTATGTAATAGTCGATGGCGATAAGATTATTCTAAACAAATTTCACAAATTATAATTTAATAGATTTTTTTTACGTTAAACTATAAAAATTTAATCAGTTCAATGATTAACATTAATTATATTCATATATATATTACCCTACCACACATTAATGAGTATTCCTATTTGTATCGTATAATAACATTAAAAGCATTACATTTAGAAGGAGGGACAGGAGATACAGAAAAGATTAAATGTTCAAATTTGCATCAAATTTTTTAATATTATCCACATTTTCGTTGAATAAAAAGTTTATTACTTATACTTTATTTATCATTTATAATTTCATGGTCATTATATAACATGACTAGTTACAATTGTATTTTTAATAACATTATTATATAAAATAAGGATATAAAATCGGTTTCGTATAGAAATATTTACGGGAAACACACGCATATTAAATAATTATACTGTCTTATAAATATCTATATGTATGTACGTATTTTCCGTAGCATTCATTTATACAAAGCGGTAAAACTTTACAAGATTATGTTGAATATTATTTATAGTTAATAAACACATTTCGTCGAATATCCAATACCAAACGTAACAAGTGTCGTATACATTTACAATTCGGAAACATCAATATAAAGTAGGTACATGTCTACCACTACACTTACATCAATCAAATTCACACATTGCTATACAAAGTTAATAGTAATATCTTGAGTCATTTTCAATTAACATCTAAACAATATTCGCTTAGTCTACACGGTAGCTTCTACTATTGAAACACTTTTATTTGAAAGAAATAGCGACATAATTATGATCAATGAAGCAAGTGAAAATTTGAATATAAGTGATAAAATATAGAATAAAGTATACTTTCTATAAAAGCGGAGAACAGAAATTTTCAAACTCTCCAGTGGTTCGATTTTAAATTTAATTAATGGCAGACTAACAAAGTTCACATGACCACTTTAGACGGTAGTTTCATTGAAGCGCTGCTCTCGCTCCCACCAAAACAGTGTCGATCAACTTATTCGATTTCACATCACACGTTTAATATAATATGCATAGTTATTATCAATTCGTATTTTTCTTTCATCATGATCCGTATAAAACGTACTTCACTTAATTCACATATTATTTACACTTATGATAACACTTTAGGCGCTATCCGTCATTGTCCATGTTATATACATATAATTATGTTGAATGTCTCACACGCACCTGCTCTCTTTGGAAGCGTCACACCTCTTATTGCATTTTCCTCATTCATAGAGTGGCTGTGACGGCACATTGCCTTTTGCCTGGCCCGTTCTTGGCCATGTAATGCGATAGAGAAATTGACTGCCCTCCTCCCCGGTCTCGATAACCTGAACAAGAAATTAATTATTATCTTTATTCATTGCCTTAATGTCCACACTAAACACGGTACAGGGAATCTTAACACGTTACAGGGAATCTAAACATAATAAAATGCATTTCTTTCAATACAGGTCTTAACACGTACAATTATGTTTGAATTGACATTTGTTTTTAACATTTTCAATTATGTTTGAATTGTACGGATGAAACCATCTGTAGTCGGAAGAATCATTTTAATATAACACCTGAATGATGGGCTGGGTGATGGCGGTTATGTTTCAATATCTCACCTGAGTGATGGGCCGGGTGACGGCCGTTGTGTTTTAATATCTCACCTGAGTGATGGGCCGGGTGACGGCCGTTGTGTTTCAATATCTCACCTGAGTGATGGGCCGGGTGACGACGGGTGCGGGGTGCGCGCCGCTTCCCAGAGCAGTGCTTTGTGAACCGCTGCTAAACACAATCCTCCCCTTCCGGCCCGTCCAGCTCTAAGCACAGAACAGACGAAAATTGCGATTTAATAGTAAAATATAATAAAAATGTTCTGAAGTTCAACGTGTAATTAAATATTTCAAATACGTAATCAAGCAGATGAACAATTGACAAACATCATATTATCGAGATACAACCGTATTACTGATGAAATACGGTATACTCGTATACCACGTGTGAAGAAAGGGCGAAAATTGGAAAGTATTTTTAACTTAACTAAATAAATAATAATCGACCCATAGTCATTCCACTGTTGGAATATGGGTCTCCTCTCATATTGAGAGGGTTAAGGCCA
>DWME01000830.1:0-29301 GCA_018244795.1 Parelbella ahira ahira
AATAAGAAATTATATTCATATATATTTTCGAGACAGCTCAGACTATTCTCAAATTTATTCAAGACCATTAGTTGTGTCAGGCGTTACTTCGCAGAAATTTGTTATTACTAAATTAATCCAATACTAAATATTCTAGGCCATTTTTCATGTGCTCCCTTTCAAAACCATTTACTTTCATTCTCGACGCTTCAATTATATCTGCTACGAAACGATCCATGTTAAAATAATCTGTATTTCGGTCTAAAAGACGTTATTACTTGTCAGTTATAACTACCTATATAACAAGCGACCGTTTTAGTGTTGAGCAGTGACAACTTGTCTATAGCCAGCCTCAAAAAGAGGGGACACTAAGTAATACTTACTTCATTTATACATTACTATTAGATGTATACTACATAATATTTGCCCAGCCTGGCTGATGACGATGATTGGCGCCTGATAGTTTACAATTTTCTTCAAAAAACCTACATAGAGCTAACATTTATGTACAGGGAGCATTTTAAAGCATTCAATTACAAACTAGATAAACGCGTAGTAATAAAATCTACAATATACATACATTATTAACGATGAAAGCTGTAGGTGTTCTAAACTAAACGAGACCCATTCTGTATAACGACTGGCACTCGTACGCTCATTACAAATGTTGCTCTCGGTGAAAATGTAAGATTTGTATTACACAACAGCGTGAAAAGGATAGTTCGTGTCACGCGAATCGCGCTTTGAATCTCAGAATGAATGTTTCAATTTCCAACAATTTCATGGAACTACATGTGTAGCGTTCCCATTAGGTAATATAAAGTGCTCTTTAAATGGCACATATAAGTACATATTATATTCTCAGTTTCATATCAGTGGGCACTGAAATACAAGATAGTGTTGAAAATGGATGAAATTGTAACATCCAGAACAAAAGTGAAATATGTATTTATGTCATTTAGTCTGCGATTGTTAATTGTAATAAGCTATTGATTACTGCAAATATTGAAATAAAACATATCAGAATTGGAAAGACGCGACGAATGGCGAAGAATTGTAAAGCAAACTACTGACCCTGGAAATACGACCAGGACCGCTCTGCCAAAAGCGTAACGCAAAGGAAGAAAGTTCGGAATTGTCTCGTTTATATATTAATCAAATTTAATATTGTAATATCTTTTTTGGATACTCAATATACAATATTTTCTAACTATAACCAGTCCTGCTATTCGTATATGTATACCAGAACATCATATAAAGTCAAATTTTTTCATTAGTATATCCATACGTAAACGATTGCGTATAACGTACCGTATACGACATTGTTACAATTGTATACACGTAGTACTCGTGAACTACGCGAGAATTTACAAAATCAAAGCAAACTTCAACTAGAAATTAAAAGGTCCGTTTTATTTCGGTACTTTGAACGTCGCACGCGATATAATTCCGTCGAGCAACTCGCAACAATACGTTCCCGAAGTCACAACATAAAATATCACAAATGGGCCGGTCATGTGTTGCCGAAAGTCGGGAACAACGAAACATTTCGTATACGTTAATTTCACTTGAGCAGTATAAAATAAAATTCAGTTCTGAATATAAATATCATATTTCTCTCATGTTAAACGTGGGCCGGCTTCTTGATTTACTTTTACGTTTCGTACACTATCTCATAGCAATTTTTTTTCCTTACGATTGTTTTATTATTTATGGTGGTATTTCAGCAACATGGGCAGATTGTAACTTTAAAAGATTCTCTTGTTCGTTGTTTGTTTTATATTACTTTATTATTGTATATTATTATGTTTCTGCTTTGAGAACTAAACGTGTGTTTTCTCTATGAATACTTGAGTGATAAAATACTCTACAAAATTAAGGTATATACATACATATATGAGATATTAAATTAATAAACCCTCCCACAGGACATAATCATCATTATCAGCCTACTTAACCCACTAGCTCTCGGGGTTTTTGTTAATAACTCCCACTTCGGGCGGTGCGGGTCGGGGATCACAGAGAGCACGACTCCAGGTATCCAGGACATTTCGCAGGATACCGTCCCTTATTTCGAATTGGCTATGTCAGCCTTAGTGTCATAGTTTGAATTAATTAATGACACCCAATTTACGAACATAATACACATTTTAGCGATTATCATATTTTATTTATGTTGACTACTGACCCATTACTGGGAAAATTCTCTTCCTTTTCTTAATCTTTCGAGAGGTACCTACGTAGTATATATTAATTTCCGCGACAGTTACATAAAAGTTAATTTCATGGCGATCAATCAATCGGTCGAATCGTTAAAGAAGATTTGATAACGAATTTGATAACTTTCTCATTATGTATGTACTTATTCAAGGTTACATTTTTTTTTTCGACCCTTTTATCATTGTACTGTTCGAATATGGGCCTCCTTTCTTATTGAGACGGTTAAGGCCATAGTTTGCCACGCTGGCCAAATCCGGATTGGCAGACTTCACACATCCTACATTTTCTTTCTTATAAATTCTAACCTGCCAACCTGCGCAAATGCAAGTGATATTTAAATTTAAAACGCATTTATCTAAAAAGGCGTACGCCGTGATTTGAGCCCAGAACCCACAGAGTGAGAGGTTGAATTCTTAACACTTGCTTATCACTGTTCATAATAATAATTTAAATATTAAATTGTTAAACGGAAGCATTATTATGCCAATCTGTTATTATTTAGTCTATGACAAAGAAAATTAAATGATAACTCAACCAAAACACTTCATATTTTATATAAGTAAACGACATATACACGCATATTTACATAATAAAGCTGAAAGACCCTTGAAGTTTTTAGACAAAAGGATGTTGTTTATCTATATTTTAGATAAACTCATTTGCCAGGGTTATACAAAAAAAGTTACCAAAGTCATATAAAAAGTCACGAATGGGACGGCCGTGTGTTGCCGAAAGTTTGGTAACAAGGAAACCTTTCGCATATGTTAATTTGACTCGGGGTATTATATCAAATTTGGTGCTGAATATAAATTTACCCTTTGATGTTAAAACAAGGACCGACCGCATGATTTATTTGCTTAGGTCTAGTACATGAACTTGGCATTTTTTGTCCTCACGGACGTTTTATTATTTACAGCATCGCCTCTCCCATTTTGCCGACTTAGGAAGATAAATCTAGGGTGACACTGCTAAATAAATTGCTTCCAGCACTTTTGTTAATTAATATTCATAGTAATGAACTAGAAATAATTCACTCGCAGCGGAGACGTAAACAATCTTTTATTTTCTCATATAAAAAAAATTAAACCGTAAAGAATTTCGCAGTAGTTGAAACAAAGAACATTTTCGTATTTTCTTGTCATACATCTCGTAAAATGTTTATTGCTTTAATTATAAAATACCTGGACTCAGGCGCGCGAGCAACGTGGACTTTTGACTTACTACATAGTTAGATTAATACAAAAATATTACTTATTGTTAGTATGATATAAAGCCGTGCGTGACCAAAAAACTCAACGATATTTTAAGAAGTCCTATCACACAACATGAAACAGATATGTGAGTTTATTTTTCTTAATATTATATGTGCTTTCAAAAACCGTTCAGTCTTCATCTTCACGTCCGTGTGAGAATCATAAATGTAATTGATTATACACTGAACGCTACAATGTTCATATTAATTTAGAAATTTTCCGGCGCATTTGGCACAATAACAATGTTCACGACACGACGTTCCAAGTCCAATTATTAAAATATCGCACGTATTTAATTAAAAATCGCAATAACTTAATTTAAAAAATATACCGCACTATGTTTTTAATTTAAAATAATATGCCGTTCAAACCTCTTTTGAAATAAAATCTTTAAGTGAGCCTCATGTAGTATCACAACAGTGCTCAGAGTAAAAAAGACACGAATACCGGGTTTTCATAAGAGAAGTCAACGTACAGTGTTTTTTAACATAACCTGTGCTGTTAGTATTCTGACAAAATTAGTATCACGTAATAAAAATGAAACATCTCATAAAACAGGATGTACGTACGTATCGATTACGGACAATGCAAATTTTAATTACCTCCAATACATATGTACCTACCTACCTATTGAATTCAACTATACTTTTTTGAGTCATTGCTGGACTCAAGGATCAGGGCTAAAGACATACAGATTCCCGTTTGCTTCAGTCCAACATAGGCCGCTCATAGCAACATAAACATTAGAAAAACTCATCTTAAAAATTTACCAACACTTTTCATTTTCATACAGTGCACTACAGTGCACTGTAGTACTCTTTGATTGTCATTTTACGTCACTCTTGGTTTCGCCCTCACAATTTCGAGCAAGCTCTTTCTCGAGCGTATTCAAACAAATCACAAAAGACAGCTCAGGCTCTGCCACTCATATTGTTTGTAGGTACACTACATGCATGCATTCCCGGTTTCATGCTAAATATTTATTTTTGTACGTCAAAACATTTCACGTGAAAAACCCAGACAGTGAGCTTCCACTTTGTTAGAGACATTAATTTATTATTCAGTCAATTTACATAGTGTGCTAAGGATTTCAACTACAGATTTTTAGAAAACGATTTGAAGTGTTGACCGAATAAAGTTGCAGCTGTTTTTGAGTTTCAAAACCTTATATGTTTTGTTGTACTGAATGCTACTTCACTCAACACATACAGTGGCATTTTAATGGCAGTAGATTTCTATCATTCCAAACGACTTGTAGCCCAATTTCCATTCATGCATTTTATGTGCTCAAGAAATCATCTCTCTCTTTGGTCGATCCCGTATTATAAAGTATAGTGGTCAGTGGAATTAATAGCAATTCCTGTGAGTTCGATCTTCAATGCTTACACGGCTTTGGTAGATATGCTTTGACGAAACGGCCTTTGGATTAGGTCACTGCGGTCGGTTGGCGAATATTCTCCGGCACTTTTTGTCTAGATGCTGCCAAGAGAGACCGATCCCCTTTAGCATTTCGTACCTAAAATATTTTGGTTCAAGTTATAGGCAAATAGTCAGTGTAGCCAAACCAGAGTGCCATTTAGTCAAAGCGTCCCCTTATAACCGTAAAGCCCTTTGATCTTGCTTTGTCACGTTTCTGCTTCGCAATTGAATTCATATTTGGATACTAGCCGGACAACGTGGACAAAATTAATGACAACTAAAACTTTTTAATTAATCTCCGTAGCGACGAAAAAATTAGTTAACCAATATAGACATTACTTGTTGAAGATAAAGCAAAATGAATTAAGTTCCAAAGTTTAAAAAAAACAAGCTTTATGATGTCGCTCTATGCTTTCTATAAAATATCACTGTAACATTGAGCGTGCATCCTCCGAGTTAGCTTTTAGCAGAGTTTTCTTTTAAATAACAAAGAAAAGCTTCGACTATGTCACTCGTAATATTTAATGCGACTGTAACTAAACTTCTGTCTCTTAAGTTGACATTTTGTATTACCATGAATATTGTCTGTTTTAATAGAAAATATTTATGCAGACTACGTGCCACAGAATATAAGTATTATTTCTACCTTTAAGAAAATATTTTGTAATATATTGCTGACCAATGTATGTACCTATATATTCCTTCTACCTACCGATATATGTTTCATATATTAGGTATATACATACATACTTGGCGCCCGCAGTTAATAGGAAATGACTCTTAAAAGAAACACACGACATAAACTATACGTATTATATAGATAACATTTTAATGGTGGAACATTGTAGTGCAAATGTAATTTTGGATATTCGGTAAAATTAAATGTCACCCACGATAGGTTCACGTCCTAAGCAAGATTATGCGTTAAAACTAAGTACCTACGTACAATTCGAAAAGAAAATATGTTACATTAAAATCAATGTTAAAGTAAGAGTGATACAAATACATATACTTATAACCGTACTGAACTTAAACCTAATCCACGAACTCGCTATAAGTATACATAAACAATTGGACTACGCTTTGAAGGGAATGAATGAAATAAAATATTCACAAAGCGGCACAATTCTGAAAGTTTACGCAACGAACAAGGCTCATTCACAAAATGTAAGGTAATTACTCAACGGAACACCGCCGGACCTGCTTTTTGAATTTAATCTATTGTCATAAAAAATTCCGAGGAATCAGGAATAATGGGTAGCCTCTTGAATATTGGTCGAGAAGCCTTGCGAGAATGGTGAAATTTAAAATGATATTAGTAATGAGAACGATGGCGATAATTTGAGCGAAGCTGAAATAGAAACGGAATACCATTTGATGTGTTAAACGTCACGTACAGACATATTGCTACCTTAAGTATTTAAATTAAAACGTCTCAGATTCTTAGTGAGTTTTATTGAACACGTCGCTGAAATAATGAAACTGAAACACTCAAATTATTAAGCAGAATTATTCACGATGCTAATAACCTCATGATGTGAAGTTTCAACGCCTACAATTCAACAACATTAGATAAAACACTATGATAAGAAGTCGTATTGTACATCGTATTGTATTACACTGTTATATTTTAAGTAGATATTACGCAAATGATTTAGATACTCATCGCATTCCCATCAACACAATCTCCTTACATTGTAATTCTACTAGCGTGATTCAATATTGATTTGTTCCTCTAGTTTTATCTGATTCCACAATGTCTACATATTGGAACCTTTTCCGTATTTCACACACGAAATCAAGATAAGCCCGACGATACCCCATATATCAGAATGAGTCTAGTTCAGGAGCTTTGGAGGATAATTTATTAACGTCCACAAATAGTTCCTTGGGGAAAACTTGGTTGAAATAATTGGATTATCTGAACACTTTTAAATTGAATTAATTAGAAACCACATAAACATAAATGAATGTCGATAAGTACAGTCAATGATAAAGGAAAGATGGATAATTCATATTCGTACACAATTTTCTATTTCCCAATAGAATTGTCTCTTGGTTCTTATTAATACCAGGGAATAAATCGTATCGAATAATGAAACGATTAATATATTGAAAAATCTGCTTATCGTGATCCAGTGATAAATAATTTGAACCGAAAATATTATAACAGGAAGGTCGTCAAGTTGAAGAAAAAAACACGATTAGTTTTTTGCTTAAATTGCTATCACACATAGACGAATCTACAGATGATTCAGAGTATTTAAAGGGATTCATAAATTCGAATATCAAACGAGAACTGATTAACATTGTTCTAGCAACGTTTATGAATCAGTTAAACACATGTGACTAGCTTTCAACATCAATCTATTTAACTGCTATCATCGAAGGGAAAAACTAATGAATTTATTACAACTTTAAATTTTTAATATCTGTACAAACTACTTTAAATAATTTATTATTTAGTTTTAAATGTGTCTCCGTCGCTCGCAGTGTATTTTACATTCTGCTTCGCTATTAAATCTATTCTCGTTCCCGCCGCATCCCGAGTAGAACATCGGCATACACTTTCTTCTCACCACATCAAAGAAGTACACCAGGTACGTGCGATCGCAGGGACCCTTCGACGGTGCCTGGTAACAATAATACGGCATGTTCATCAGATTGGACGGAAAGGGACCTTCGTCTGGACCTGAAATTGATTAAAACGGTGATATATGAGAGCGGAGCGCGCGGCACTCGTTAATTGTAGCACGTAATAACGGGTGTGATCATAAAAATTGATTTATTGCAGAACACAGCGTTAATACTGGAAAAAATGTAGAATACACTGCGAATTCTTGATTAACGCGAAAACTTAAATTACATCATTTTACACGACGAAATAAAAAAGAATTATATTAACTACATTATATTAAAAACTGGAACTGTGACGGCTCTTACGTAATTACATATAAAAGTAAATGAAGAATCTAAATAATGTCAACTCACGCCCATACTTCACGTAGTCATGAACCGCTCTAGCGGCAACGAACATGAATAATAGCAGACCGCACGATATCCTCATGATCGAATCCTTCGTACTGGAATAATTGTGCAGTTGTAAGCGCATTTTCCAATCAAGCGGCATGGCAATCAAAAACAATCGAGTGTACATATCGATGCGGCAGTTTTATTGCTCGTGTACCTATGAATTTTAGATAACGAACCGATATTGGATACGACGTTTACCTACACCTGTAATTTCGTATCGACACCGGACGGATCACTTCATAGATATCAACAAACATCTCTTCATTTATCTATGTATTTATTTATTTAATCCCAGTGACATCGCTGTCATCATTCATCACGATCAGCTTATTACCGTCTAATGCTGGAAATCGGTATCTCCAACAGCACGTCAGAAAATTAGAAAACACCTTGTCATATTTACATTTTAACCATGGTCACAACTATACACATGTAGGTATATAATAATTCGTAAAATACTATATAAACAATCACACTCATGATCAACATAGGAAAGTTTTCTTATTGTTATGAAAGTGTCGACGTCCTATCTTTTTAACTGAAGATAGTCTGAGCGAAATGTTATAAAGTATTTTATTGACTTAGCAGAAAGTTTGCTAAATCAACTTAGAAACAATTGTGTAGTGATTCCAAGAAAACATTTCAAACCTTATTTACATTCACGACTTAGTTGAAGATCTTATTTGAAGTATTTCAATAAGACATCTTGGATGAAAGTAAAATCTTCAAAAATACACGGGTATGTTTTAAATTTCCAATAGTCCCTTTGAATTTAAATTTATTAATTTCAATTAGAAATATCTCTTGAAATTTAGGAGAATTAGTTGCCTTACAACCGTTGTAGGCAGTATTTTATTTTTTATATCGGAGAAAGCGAAGAAGAGCCCTCTGTATCGATCCATGACACTTCAGGACACAGACTTTTCTGTATATAGATATTATTTCGGCCTCCAGCTAGTTGGAGTAACGATATATGCACAATGGCTGACAATAATTAGATGCGAAAAAGTAAAGATCTAGCTCAATGGCATGCTATTGGAGACGCCGATGTCTAACTGTGGACGATGACGAGCTGTTAATGACGATGATCATATCTTCTTCAGTTCATTAAGAAACGTTTAAGGATTATGTATTTCAAACGTGGTTACAAAGTAAACGTTATAGTTGCAATATTTATAAAGTTAGAGATGAAAACAGCTTGTTTTGCGGGAACAAAAGTGCGGACACCCGGCGCTCCCTCTCGCTAGTTTTATTTCCGTCCATAAAACAACTTGTTCTAGTCTAGTATGAGTTGCCGCCTTTCGTGACGGAGATACAATGCCACATCAAAAATAACATCAAAACAAACCGGGAGCACTTGACACAGATCGACGTAACATCAGTAGGTCAACCCCTTCAACCTACTGTTATTACGTAAGATCACAGACATCTATGTCTTATTCACACAAAGTCAGCCGAGAGCGCAGCGTGATTTGGAGTAAAGAAACGGTATGGACGAATTACCTACAATTAAAATTATACAATGAAAATCAGAAAAAGGTACACGAAGGATCTTCTCATTGGCTATATTTACTCATTTTTATTAGTAAGCTATAATCAATGTCTAGCTGCTCAGGGAGTTTATTAACGCTTTCGTGGATGATGCACTAAATAATGTGTCTTCTATTTCATATCGGTTACATTCGTGCATGAGCTTCTATGTTGACGTTGACTACGTGAACATATAGGTACTAACTACTACTAGTATATAAAATGAACATAGGACTGGGAATATGGCTCATTCCTAAAGGAAACCTATGTCCAAAAGTAGAACGCCAAAACAGTTGATGACAGAATAAATGACGAATTGAAAACGAAATAAACTGACAACAAAGAAATCACGTGAATAAAAAACGTCTCAACTAACAACCGCCAAATTAGCAACAGAAAAATATTAATTT
Source organism: Parelbella ahira ahira (assembly GCA_018244795.1). Lineage (NCBI taxonomy): Eukaryota > Metazoa > Arthropoda > Insecta > Lepidoptera > Hesperiidae > Parelbella > Parelbella ahira. The sequence goes on from DWME01000830.1 coordinate 9,845, forward strand.
GGTACGTAATATTCCTGAATACGTCAGTAAATCACAACTAAGTAGGCGAACAAACAGTACGTTCTCTGCATAACAAAGACATTTACAACATTGACAGATGGCTCTGTGAGCGCCTCTGCCAAAACTATGTTGGAACATAAAGACCGCAGTATAAACTAAGACTAAGGTGCTGCGTAGGAGGCCTTCAGTGCCCAATGGACGGAGGCAAACTAATTTCCATTAACATCGTAACGAAGGATCCCAGATCCCAAACTCATGTTACATTTGAGAATGTAACATTTTACGGGCGAGATGTTACCGATAATCATAATGTGCGAAGTTCGCTGTGCAAATTCACAAAGTGAGTAGATATTCCAGATATAGAATTGCTTACATTAATTCCACTTCTCTCACGCAACGAGCTCGCTTCATTTACCCGCGCCGTACCGAAAACAAATTAATCGAGTTCACCGCGAGGAAAACCAAACTTCATATTACAAAAGCAACAGACTTAGGTTTTAATATGAAAATGTGATAATCGTTTTTTGACATCATTTGTATGGCTTCGCCGTGTTAATTTGGTATTTACATTTTAACAAATGTTATACATTATGTTGTGGTACTAGTCATCATCTGTGACTAACAAAACACATTTTGTCTTCATTCATGTTACATAATACAGTATTGGTAAAAGCTCAAGATAAAAGAAGCTTAAAATATACGTACCGATAACTATTAAGTCCACTCTCTCTGCTTCAAGGAGTATCATTTCGATTCTTATGTAAATCGACACTTCACCATCGGCTTCATTTCGTTCATTGTCATCATCCTCAACTCTTATCGTTCCACTGTTGGACACAGATCATTTATTAGAATAAGGCCCATAGTCTGCCACGCTGACCACAACCGTGTTAACAAACTTCATACCGTCCTTTCCTTCACCGTTATAGCAACTGATATATAATCTTTAGAATGCACATTCGTAAAAAATAAGGTGCGTGTCACGATTTAAATCCAACACAACGTGGCAACTAAATTCCAATCTACGAGAAAATCACTACTATATAGTTATAAGTAGACTCAATTATGATATATCAGTTATAAAAACTTCGTCTGACACTATAAAATACCCGAATTGCAAACGATCACAGGATGCCCTCAACATCAATATGCAACGATTAGAAAGGGTATAGTCTTCATATTTGAGCAAATAAATAACAACGTCTCGGCCCCATATCCCGTTACAGAGAAGATACTCTGAAACATAAGTGCGGTCATAACATATGACGGTTATACATAACTTATAACAGGAACAACCTTACCTACGACGCCCTTTGTCACACTAAAGGAAAATTTATTTCTACAACGTAACATGAATAGTGATTACGTGATACTCGCGTACGCATATTATAAACTTAACAGGCTTTTGAAATAAAATTTAACTATGAAATAATTCTAAATAAAGCAATAGGTATACGAATATTATTCAAATAATGCTTTTTTCCCCCTTGGTTTTAAAGTCTTCAATTCATACTTTTAATTAAAAACGAATACTTAAATATAACAACCTAATGCTCTTATACCATCATACCCGATTATATTTAATAAGGAAGGAAAACAATTGTTTTCGTATTGCTGCACTCGCGTTTTAATTGACAACTTTTTTTGCGCTAAAACAAGTAACACTGTGTACGGTGTTCATTAATTACTGATTTGTAAACCCTGTTGTCAGGTCCGACATTGTTTATACAATTCCATGTTGAGATCCGTTATAAGTTTAACGTATCTACTCGACCGAACTGTTCAAACCCAAGTAGATACTACGTATTTTGACGACTTTATTTGGAACGTCTCTGCTTCGATCATTACTAAACAACCGTAACAATGAATTATAAAATCGAATTAAAAATTAATGGTGTTTCGGTGGCTGGTAATAGATTTGCCCGAAATGCGATCGACCATAAAATCGAGTCAGTAACTTTTATGGCTGCTATGAATTTGATTATCGTGAAAAAAATCTGTTTTATATCAGGAAACGCTCCCATTGAACAAGCATTTAAATGAAATATCTGTGCATAGGGGCTGTTTGCAAAAGGGGGTTGTTTGGAAAAGTTTGCACAATGGACTAGTGCATAGAGACGATACATGTGTAACAATAGATGGCAGTGTGATCATAAAACAAAGTTTTTAAACGAAAAGTAAGTGAAAGACGGAAATCCCTAAATATACCTCCATATACCGATTTGACATATTTGAAGCAGATACTATATTCACATTACATATTCGTTCCGTGTTCATAAGAATCTAACGCCTCTATAGCTCATGAGAATTTATAATTTCTCTAAAATACCTTGGGTACTTTTTGGGTACTCAATGGCGTGTATTTATGAAAAGTCATTAAAATTTTGCGATTGATTTCTTGTTCGTCTTAAATTGGCACATCACAAGAACAGCAGGTATAACGAGAAAATGTAATATCGCTGGCAAGTTACGAGAGATTTACGAGATCAAACGCTTTATTACACGAAGAAACAATTTTCATCAGTGCTCTGCATAACAGTTTGGTACAATGTTGCTTAAAAATGTTTCAAATTCTTTCATGCAAGACGATTAACCGTCATTCGAATCCTCCGGAGCGAACGATAAATTCCCCAGACTAATAAACTTTATTGGATACGCTGATGTTAAACATTAAATAGACGAAAGAAAATGGAAGTTTATAACTAAAAAAAAGTTGTACAAGATAATTGGAAGGTATCGAAGCTTAAATAGTTGCAATTCCAAATTATGTAACATACCCTTTTGAATTTGTTGCAACTAGCCGGATTAAAGGAAGTAAGAAATGTCACTAAGCCACATCAAATTTTGGAATACTTTAAGAACCTTAAAATGTAATAGGACGTAGATACTTACCACTTACGAGTATAACATTCACAACTTACAGTACAGCTGATGAAGTTTAAAGATGTAACAATAGTGACAGAGATCTTAATTTTTCACTCAGTCATGAGGCAAATGTTACTCCTCTATAGAAACGCTAGTTCTGTAATTACGACTAGGGACGTCGACTCGCTCGTTGGAACATTCATTCGCACAATTGAACTGAAGTGGGTCGGCCGCAATCATCGCGAAACGCAAAAGACTATACGTTTAAAACTTCTTCTTGTAATAAGGGAACAATAACACTTCAACTGCATATCCACGACAAGTCAACACGAGAGGCAGAGAAATGACGATGTCGGGCGCGGCGCGACTCTAATTATGAAGAGAAGACTAGCAATTTGTCTTAAAGTAGGAGAACCGTTTATTTACACCAATGGACTTTAAAGTAATGTAGGCAGACTAATTAAAACAACGGAACTTGTGACCGTTGAACATATTACAATGCGAATTTGTGAAGATAAGAAAATTTTACTTGCTAAAGGCTTCGTTCTCAAGTTACTTAAATCATTTGAAATATAAAATTTAGACAAACTAAAAATTAAACCACAAAGAGACGTAAAACGTCTAAACCTTGAGGAATAAAATTAACAATGTAAAACTTAATTACGAAGCTAGAACTGATTATTTTCCGAATTTATTATTCCCCAAACATCTAAGTTACATTCTAACCATGAATTACAAGGGATTATGAACATACCATCGTCTAATTGGCTAAGACGGCTTCAATTAACGCAAGACGCTTGGTCCAAGGATGCCTCGTTATTAGGGAAAAATGTTAAAGAACAGAACTTTTTGAAATAAATGTTTTTAAGAAACTCCTTACCACATTCAGCGCCTGGTAGCTTTGAGAGATAATGATGTAATATTTCAAGTACGCAAGTCTTGACTTCAGCTCCAGAAAAGTTATTATTACCATTTATACGACAGTTATCATTTATCTATAAACGTACAGCATGTAATAAAGACGAGAACAATAATTACCTATTAGTACACAATCCAACAACTAGCTACAAAGTAATATTGATAATATTTTTAATAACTTAAAACACCATGCGCTTCATAACATATGTATATTTAATATCAGAGTAATTTTACATATTTAATAATAGAATATTATTTGAAGCTCAGGTTCTTAAAAATATGAACTGTCCACGAAATCCCCGAGCTTTGCAAGAATAATTTTATTCAACCACGCTAACCGGAATGAGGGGTTTAAATAATTTTGAATGGATTAAAACGCTGGCAGTAATTTAGCTCACTTTTAGTCTCTCGGCCCGTCAGTAGCATCGAAGGGAAAATACACGTTGCTAAACCTTGCGTTATTAAATTATGAATATTATGTACTTAATACATGTTATACTCCAAGTATTTTTCTTTGTATAAAACTCGGCATAATCTTCGTGTATAATCGTCCAAATATAAATGAAACTATACTCAAGGTCTTTGGAAAACTTATTTCAAATAATAATTCAACTAAAAGCAAAACTAATCAAGTACAATCTAACAACGTCTTCGAGTAAAATTGCTGATATTAAACCTTCCGAAAAACTAGCACATTCAACAAAGGACGGTATCTCGAGGTACGTTGCGCAGACAAAAGACTTGGTTGCTGGAGCTAGAACAGTAGGATTTAGTTTATTACTGAGTAAGTCAAATAATATTCTCGAAGTAGACGAAATTACAGTCCCGCTTGAGATTAATGGACTAGTGACACTGGCTATTTATACAGCTGAGTTTTAACTTAATCCACCAGATGGTTTATTCAATTTGAATTACTAAATTAGTGACTTTGTATTTTTTAAGAGTCCAACTCCCCACCTCTCATCATAGCCAACCGCCTGATTGCGTAAGATAGCACTAAGGTGATCAAGTGTTTTTTACAAGATTTTACGATTATATGCAATAAATATTGCCCAGTTAGGAGTACTTATGGTTAGAAGGATGTAGTGCCCCATGAATAAAAAAAAATTACATCAATTTCTACTTATTATTGTACTGTCATTTCGTATTATGTACCAGATGAGGGTTCCATTTTTACTACTCGGTACACATTTAACTGATAATGAAGGATATTTTGAAGCCAATACAAATAATATAATATCAGCATTCATCCGGATAACGAAGATTTTAATGTTGTATTCACACTTACAAAACTTGTTTCTTTCACTTTCTATCACACATTTATTTTAATCATAAAATAAGCTAGCGTTTGGCCGTGGTCTCGTCTCATGGAATTCGCAGAAGCGCCCTGTAAAGGAGTAGACGTAAGTGGAATAAACCTAGTCATCCTGCCTTGAAGAGTACTTATTCGTATTTTTATCATCATCAGCCTATAGCTGTCCACTCCTGAACATAGGCATCCCCTAGAGCGTGCTACGTGTTTTTATACCTTATGTGATTATTTTTATACAAACTTATTCAACATCAAATAAAGAGAAAATTTCTAAAATTATTTTCGTAGTCACAACACAACGACATCGAGTCGTTTTAACAGAAAATTCGTTCGTATAAGCGCATTAAAATAGACCGGAAAACACATTAGAGGTTGCACCCAGTTTTAATTTCCCGTCGGAATACATATTGTGATATTAATTTTTCTCTCGACACTGCACATTTGCACCCCATTTTTTCTCACATTTGAAACTCTTAAAATATTTCTGAGTAGGTTTGTTTGTGTGTATATTCATTACATTATCAGCTTAATACACATTTGACGTTACTAAAATAGGTCTCAAAAGATTCAAAAAGAAATTTCATTATGAAATCAATGTGTCACCTAATAGTTGAAGAAGTAGATTTACATATTATATTATAATAAATAAATTCCGACCAACAACATCTTTGCAACGATTCGCTACCAGATTTTAACTATAGGTACCTACCATAATTCTGGGACGAAAACATTAAACGAAGATTACAAGGTTTCTTTACTTTACATTATTAAATGATACCATTTAAAACAAAACGAAAAAACACCACAAAGCATGTACGCATACAAATTTCTGTTTCGGAAACAATAAAAAGAACTCTTCGGTATTATTTGTAGTGTACAACTGTTTTTTGCATTGAATAATTTAAAGATCGCACCCTTATTTGCAATCCACTTCACGCCTAACGAATCCCTCTGTCGAGCCGCACGGTTCTTTTATACGCCGTTTTATTCCCTCACCATTTCATGTTTTCCTTTGCGTTGTTTCATTCAATTTTCAACCCGAATTTAGAAGATACCATTTTTGAGCTACGAATTCGAAAGTACAACTGCCGCTGAGAGGCCGAACGACTGTGGAGCCAATGGTATAAATGTTTCCTTTGCTGCCGCTAACGCAGTAGTCCTTACATTATTGGGTTTCAGTATGCAAGATCTGGAAGGCACTTTCGCAACCCCTTACTAATCCTTATAATGTTGATTTCATGTAGGACATCAGTGGTGACGGAGCAGTTGGAAAAGTAATACCCTAAATTACTAATTGTAGCACTAAATGGAGTAAAAAAATAAATATTCTAGTTAGAAAAAACACAGACTATAATATTTTAATCTTATTCAACATTATAGGTCTGAAGCGGCTTGGCAAGGAAATCCTTCATCGAAAGCTGTTAAACACGAAGGTCAAATAAATAATCACTGACCTCGTATTATTCACGTCACGCGGAACGAATTACTTTAGTTATGCCAAAACAAATGTTATAATACTTTTCACCAACTTGGTCAATAAAGACTTTATCAAACAGGATAAAAACAAGTTACATGGCTCGTACTCGTCCAGTACTTTCATTCTGTGACAAGTCGGAGCTGACATCTGATACAGTCACAAAACGTTATTAGCAGAAAGATACAATGTGCTCTAAAGTTAATTACCCTACAGTAGAAAATAATTAAAAAATGTTCACCTACATATAACAATAAAACTATAAAGTAACGTTATTCTCATCAACCATGCAACATAGTTCTAATATAAAAACGAATACTCCGAGTCTCGTAGATAAATTAATGGAAAACGCATAGCAATATTTTTCTATTAAAATGACAAGAATAAAAAGTAGGTAGGTATACAAGAAGATTAATTGTAATATAAATAATATTGTCTATTTTATATACAGTTTGTGCATATTAAACTCGCTATTGGAATAGTGCTCTAATATTATACGCCGGCTAGTTTTTAATAAAATATGAGAGAAAATGTAATCAGTGTTGTTGATAAATTGAAAACGCAATAGACAGGACTAGTGACAATGAAATATGAGGGGTTTTTTTTTCGTATAAGAAGCATTTTTGTATAAAAAGATACGCTGATATACACAAATAAAGTTGATCAGTTATAATTATCAAACACCTCCTTTTTCATTGTCGATCATTTTCCAACGGTGACCGTTAGTTTCGGCAATGATTTACGTCACTCGTAAAACAATCGGCCTCATATATTATATTAACAGTTTGCATATAACAGCTTTGCTGCTATTTGCAGATACCGTGTAACAAGATTCGTCAAACGCTCTCCTATACCTCTCAAACTTTGATCTGATCTATAAACTACATCGCAAATTTGTCATAACAACACCTATTGAATCCACGCGCTATCTGTATCTCAACTCGATAGCGGAATTAAAGAGAGCCGGCTCCGAGATGGTTGCATGAGTCACAAAATGTATGATGATAACACTGATTGATGCGATCAACATTACATTTATCTATCTGATCGCTCAATCATACACCGACGGTGGCCACGTTATGAACTGGATCGCATCAATCAGACGCAGCTGCGGCGCGAGTGTGGCGCTACCATAATGTCGGTTATTAAAATGTGTTATGGCCAAGGAAACGTGTGTGTGAAACGTGCAGAATTGAAAAATTCGACAAATATTTGCCTTACTAAATCAGAATATAAAAGGAAACGTAGCGGGAAATGTACAGAACACAAGGAAAATAATACTGTAAACTTATAAAAGCAGTAGGTACGGATTTTTTTATTAGTAATTTAATTCTGGCAAGTATTACTAGTGTAGTTTATTTTTTTATAGAACAGAATTATATGATGTTTTAAACAGACCAAGGTAACATACTTATGAAAGCATCTATCAAATACATTTGGTAAAAGGAGCAATTTTCTCTTATTATCCATAATATAACTATAAAGTCGTAATAACAGTATATGTAAATCTGTTTGTGGTTGAGCCGGCGTAAAGAGGAGGGAAATTTTATTCAAATATGAGTGATCGTTCAATTTACTTTTACCATTCTCGCGTGAGGTTAACAGGGAGACCGTAGAATGTAAATCGTTATCGTGGAGAATGTGCGCCCGACACAATTGCTTGGAGGCTTTCGCTCGTTATAAATTAGGTGCAGATGACGCTGTTCCGTGACTTGGCTCCAGATTCAGCCCGCACGTGCATTTCACGATTTTGTTGCAACGTTTAAACACCGTATCAATGAACATGAACCAAATTATCACGCGCTATATTACTTAATACATGTTGTTAATTCTCTTTTTTCCTTTTGATAGTTGACGTACGCTTGGCTTACGCAATTTTCGCATTTTAATCGCTTAAAAAATAACATAAGAACTACAAACAATCCGGTATATTGGTGGAACATAACGGATAGTATGGAGGTAGGAGCAAGAGAGTCAACCTTTTCTTATATGTATAAATACATAGACTATAAAGACCGCATTGTTAAAGCAATTCAAGTAACTATGTACCTACCAAATAAAGTTCTTCAGAATTTTCTTTCAAGTCTTTTATGTAAATGTTCAACACAACTTACCTGTTTACTACTTCATAAGGCTCCCAATAGATATGCAAATAAGTGTTTAGCATTTTATTACTAAACGTTTAATAAAAATCTACGTGTCATTTTCTTATTTGAATCTGAACGACAAAGCCTGAACTGTTACAGCCGACCTCGGAAAGGTCACGCATGAAAATGTCAATTAAATGGCAAGAGACGAAGGTACTGCTATTACGCTTACGTTCATATTTTGGTTCTATCCAATGAACCTTACCTGTGCGTGAGCAGCGCAGTACTCGGGTGTGGGTTGTCTGAAGGGGCTGTGCACTGGACACGAGGCGTGCTGCGCGTGTTGTGCATGCGGCAAGTGGTGCGCGTGCACGTGCGCGTGCGAGTGCGCGTGGTGGTGGGGCGTGTGGCGGTGCGCCAGCCGTGCGGGCTGCGGCGCGTGGCGCGCGCACAGGTGCGGCGCACTGCCATGGTGCTCCGCGAGCGAGAGCGTCGAGCAGGACGGCCGCCAGTACCCGCCCTCCTCCATGTCAGGCCCAGGGGGGCATCGCGCCGCGCCACAGCACGCGCACCGCCTCGTGCACGTCAGCGCATGCCGCCGCGCCTCGTGCGGGCACCAATCCTCGCGCTCGCGCCCCGACACCCTTTCCGCTGGCCCTTACCCCTCCCACTAGCGTCTCCGCCGAGCGGACACCCACCAGCCGCGCATCCTATCATCCGAAGCGATTCAGACTGAACACCTCGTGGGTTTTTACACTTATTTACGAAAGCACTTCACTATAGCAATAGTTTGTACGAATACTGTACAGTTAAATCACAATCACTAGCTCCGCATCGTAACGGATTAGAGTCCTGAAAAAACACCCCGTAAAGTCCCGCGTCCCCTTCAATCGCACAACCGTGTCGGCCTTCTCAAACGTAGATAAAAAGAAACACGTAAAGTTGAATTGAATCGTAGGAAGTTTAATTTATTCGCGATATTCGCAATCCCGGTTTTAATTGCTTTATCTAACTCCGAAGGACGGCGCAGTGAGTTGCGGTGCACGAAATGCAGATAAATTTACAAATGGCATCACATAATAACTGCGTTCTCTTTAACGCTAGCGACTGTTGAACTTTGCCTTGGAAATCGACCGTCGGATGCCACACCAATTCGGTTGCAAACATCACCCTAGACGTTCATTCCTAAGTTACTTTCAACTATATGCTCATTCAGTAAGCGTAGTTATTCCGTGTCAGAATGCTTAACTTTGGTGTGTTTAAATAGTTAGAAATTGCGGATTCAATGTATGTAGAATGATCGTTTTGCAATTTCGTGAAAACGTTTTAGATATTCGTATTCTCAACTACCGTTTATTATCTACTTGAGAATATGAGCCAGCTAAACATTTCAGTCATCGATGTGTTTACAAATGAAAATATAAGAATCGATAACGATTGTCACTAACAAGAATAACTCCATTACTCATATTTAAGACGCAATTTCAATAAATCCAAAGCCAAATGTTACATAAAGATATTATGGCACTCCTCCACCGCCGGTCGCGTATGATTCCCTATGAGCGGGTAGTTACAAAACAAGCCCCGGCCTTGTCCCTTTTTGAAGTAGGTCACCGATTTGCATCTACCTAAAACTGTCATAAAAATGTTAAAAAAACTAAACTAGTAGGGGGTATGAAAGTTCCATTGAAATGCATATGTGCATCAATCTCTGATTAGGCAAAAGGTCAGTCACACTTTTTCCTACCCTCAGCATAACGTAACCCTATTAATTTTTTTAGAGTGGGTTTTCTTTGAAGGTTTAAACAAAAAGACACAATTCTGAAGTAAAAGAATGACGAAGCAATTATTCATACTTTACTTTGATTCTGTCTGTCAAATACAAGTTTACAAGTTATCATTAAGCGAAACAAATACCTTAATTTGCAAAGCTCATTTCATATCCAGTAATAATAAAGCAACGTTTCATATCCAGTAATAATAAAGTGTTTTTTATTTTTTGACAGTTATTCAGAAAAAAGAAACAGGCAAAAGCGCTAAGATTAAAATTACCTTTTGGCTTGAACACGGCTCTAATAATAACGAACGTTTATAGAGATTGGCTTTCTGCAAAATGAAGCTGGATGGCTCCAGCTACGCAAATATCTATGTTTTTTTTGCCAACTCTACTTATTGGAATTCTGTATTTCCCACAATGTTATTTGCCATGCAATTCTGTTGCAAAATAACATATTTTTCATCCGCTCCTTTTTCAAAGTACATTGTTATTCAATCAATTTTTTATTATCAATTTCGCATATCGCTTAAACACCTACAAAAACCAGTTTTTCTGACTTATTTAATACGTAACAGTTCATAGGATTAATAAATCGAATAAATCTATACATACAAGGGAAAGGCCAGTAAAGTATTAAACTGTTCAAGGGAAGTATAAGGTATGGGTATCAAACGCATTGAAAGTTTTATTGGGAGTCTTGGAATGGAATTGAATAAACGAGGATCTCGAGGATGCTACAATATGGGAAAGTGGAGCATTATAGAGGGATACTGAATTACCCAAGTCTCTGAGGCATTTGGCTAGACTGCGGTAGGTGGCTCTAGTCATAGTGTATAGGCCGGATGTATCTAATTCCCCATTTCTTGGAGTCCCTGCGGTACCGACTGCCGAACAAACAGTTATAGTTACGCAAGCTCTCGTTGAATATACGTGCGAATGTGTAGAGAAATTCTAAACGCTAGGGACAACAGCTGACGATTTAGCATTGTTTAGAGTAGGTTTATCTCATAGTAATATAGAATTAGGGCTTTCATATTCACAAGGAACAATTTTTCATTAATTTCTCTGGTCGTTCCGTTAAATTAACTTGAGATATTTCCCTGCCTCGAAACTTAAACAAGTTCTATTTCATAAATTTCAATAAGAATTTCGTAACAATTTCTTTTAGGCAGATTACTTTAGGTGATACAATTTTAATTTTTTTTTAGTGTATTTCAATATTGCGTTTGATTAGATTGAGCTTAAAACAGCCATCGTATCTATGAATTCGGAAACTTTTATATCAAGCACTTGACACCGAATATGTTTATAATATTGTTTATTCCTAGTTGCTCGTGCCCAAATATCATACAAAGGCACTAATATATTACCTCTTAGTTCTAACTATAAATGTGGAGCCAACATAATCCTGTTTTCGCTACTCAATATGAAATTTATAGGATCTATAACAGTATTAGTATTACTTCATTAGTCAGCAATAAATAGTGATGTCTAATTATTTTCACCTGTTTCACCAACGTTCAGATATGCTGTCATATCAGGGCCTATGAAGATTTAGTTATCGTCACTGAAAGAAGAGACAAGAAGAAAGAGAAAGAAGAAAGAGAACACTTTACGATATATTGTCGCACTCCTTTACGACGTACCAAAAATGAATGCAATTGAATCGCCACAAAACTTTTGCACTTTGCATTGAGATAATGCCCGCCCCTTTCCCTTTACAAAACACCACTTACTAACGAGGAATCTGGCGGAGCCACAGAGTAATTACAAGATACATTTTATAATAATTAATTATACTTGGCAGCCCTTATGCGCACTTTTAAAACGGTATATTGATGATTGCAAGCAGAATATTTACTAACAGGTAATATACACGCACATACACACACATTCAGTATTAATCCCTTTTTTTAACCCTTCCTACAATTATTTTTGCATAAATAAATCTAACGAAGCGCTAAGCTGCTAGAGCGGCTTACGTCAGTAATTTCTATTAACGCATCGCTTTTTAGTCGAGATGTAAGCGAACATTGTAAAAATTCCAACTAGAGCTCACGAGCGTTAACCGTTTTCAAAGATTCTATCATAATGTGTATGATAAAACAATTGTGTTTCGGAACGTGCATTAACATTTATTCGCGCTTGATTCGTGTTTAGTGCTTTCTGGGGATGAATTTAGGCGAAAAAACCCATTTCTGTATGTTAATGCAGACACGTTTATCTTTACAAGTTATAAATCGCTAACAATTTCGAATTTCTTTCACAAAACCTGCAGCAATTATTACTATAGGAAAATATTGAAATTCCGTGTAGGATATCGCGTTTTGGATACATTTCATTAGAAGTATATTAGTGTTAAACCTAATTATAATACAACGAGAGCGGTCTCAACGGACGACCTATTAGATGTTGGATTTCAAGGCGACGGTGGTGCTCGATACTCTCCCTCGGAAACCATCAATTAGACCGATACCAAAAAACACACACAGATCACTAGCACGGAGAAGCCTTGACCCGAATGCCGCTCGTTAAATTCCACCGCCTCGCGCGCGCCGTACCGATTGCCCGGCGACAATTATAGGGAACCTTGCGAGTAATGGCGAAAATGAGAAGCAGTTCTTTTTATTGACATGATACTTTGCTTTACGATTGCCTTAAATACAGAAATGTTTGCGGTCCGCGTTTTTAGATTGCAAGTAGGTAGTTAGTTACCGTCGCTTATTTCGAGGGTAATTTTTATTTTTTGAACATTGTAAATCACTTATTTGTAATAACATTTATCTATGCTTCAATTCATACTAACGAATATACCTATATGTAATAATAATTTCAATCTCAAGTATGATAAACAAACAGTTGTTAGACCTGATTTTGAAGGTAATACAGTATACCTACGTCCTACATATTATAATCATAGTATTAAGAAAACAATGCCTGCAATATTTGACCTCCGTTTCTGAGATCTGGTCCTTCCCGCTACTGCAGAAAGGAGATAATATGAGAAGAACTTTGTATATTGTGTCAAAAAGGGCTACGCATTTCTTTATTACACAATTATTTAATCATGTTTAACCCATTACGAACTAAATAAATATGTCTGAGGCATTATTCATCTGTTGTGTGCCTTTCAGAACCTTTACTCTCATTTATCATCCCGTGCGCGGTGAAACCGGCTCGCATTTTCCATATTTTAAGCCATAATAAGGTTCTACACAATTCGCTTAGCTGGATTCTAATTTATTCTCTTAATGTTAATACCATTGTTCTTAATAAATGCACTTGCAGACACAACTTATCAATCAAAAACATTTCCCTAACGGGAAAATGTTCGCCAATCCACTTTTCTTGGAGTTCCTCCTTCATACAAGATTGGCACTTATTCATTCCAAGTGTTTATTCATACAGCCCCAATATTCTAAATTTATGCTATATCCTAGCAGTAAGTAAAAGTTCAATTTGACCCGTAATAAAAATATAGGTACCTAGCGATATTATTTTAATGACTGAACGGTGATTATTTATATCCATTTTTCTAACTTGTAAGGATATAACGGACGAAATGTTTTTAGATTCATTTTTATCTGTAACCTTCAACACATCGCGATAAATCAAAATTGGTGCACAATTTATTTTTACCACGACGACTATAGCAATAATAAAACTAAGCCTATTGCCACTTAAACATGATTATACTCGTAAAATTGAAACGGGCCGCATTACTAATATTCTGATATCCCTTCAAAGAATCGGAGAGCTATCAAACATGTATCATAATAATTGAATGAAGAGCAGCAGGGTGCGCGGACTAAAGCAATAAATAATCAAACGTATCTTTCGCCTCCAGTAAAGCCGATGCCTGACGAAGCGTACGGTACAAATAAATTATGTTTGACGCGAAACAATTGCGTGCGATGCAAAGCAGATAAAAAAAAACAACTTAACGTCCTCGGCGTGGAGAGTTAACGTTACGTAAAGCCGTTTATGTAAAAAATTGTGCGCCTTTCGGAGCGAAGATTTCACTTGCTTGATTTTATATCCTGAACACCTCAGCAAATCTCTTTAGCTACTAATCTATTGACAGTTTATTTTAACACTTTTCATTGTTCATGTGTTCTGTTTCACGAGCAATTCCAATGAGCCTAAAGGACCCTTCGAATACATCGTGACTATCTGAATACTAAACACTGTCTACTTCTCGTTTTTCGTTCCTCAATTTTACTGTATTGACATTAGGCATTTTAATAGCTATTTCTCTTGCCTTTTTCATTTGCACTTGTCTACAACGAAACCAATAAACGGACGGTGAAGTGAATTCGAGATAAACAAAAATTCTGAAAGCTTTTGCGTATTATTGATTTCCCCGTAGGCCTATCCAGTATGCGTTGATATTCGCGCTCGAATAATCGTACTCTTTTAGGAATACTCTATGACCGAATTACTGTACTCTACACTACCTATTTTCAAAGAATTAAAATGCAATGTTGAATTCAATTATTTGACCCATTTTATTTTTTACTCAAGGCGACCTGCAGTTAGAAGACAAGGCATAGCGCTTTAACCCTTCTCCTGTTAAGAGGAGATACGATTAAATCGGGCAACAGTGAAAGAATTCATGATAATTATTTGATTAAAATGTTCGTTACTTTCAAATATTTAAAATGTATGATGAAGTAAACAAGAATCATTCCACATACTGTGGTATATGTAGAATTTTGATAATTTATTTACAACACATAGTAATCTGGCATTGTATTGTACTTTTACATAAAGTTATAGTCTACTACTTGTTATGAAACTATTGACCGCAGACAACCATGCTATATTTTTGTTCTTACCGGTTTCAGAATTTAAGATCAGTATCTACATGGAGAATAGAATGTTTTAAAAAGTTTAAAATGTAAATAGCTCAACGATGTACATAGTTAATGGAGAAAATGGTGGAGAAAGAGTTAATTACCACCGCCGATTAATTACCGCCGACTGTTGTGTCGTGTGTATTAATTACTGCCAATTGTTGTGTCGACTGTCGTGTCGTGTATATTAATTACCGCCGTCTGTTGTGTCCGATATATGGAATCACTGCTGATTCCATGGTCGCTACACAATCCTAAAAAATGGAAAAATGCATAGGAATGTATCAAAAATCCGAAAATATAATCCAACGTGTAAATAATGCAAATAAGATATATAATTTACATATTACAAAACGAAGCAAACAGAATTGGAATTTTAGGGATTGATCAGATACGACATTTTTGAATATTGAGCAGAACATTATCTCCGAACTCCCAATTTGTATAGAGGGTCTTTCGAACTAACAAGCAATTAAAAACTATTTGGAATTGTTAGAAATAAAACCAATTGCCATTTTTTGACAACTGCACCAATCGCATTAAATACCTCTTTATTGTACGTAACATTACAACACAAAGGACTAGGGTCTGAGCAGATAAAAATAAATAGTTAAGAGAACCGAACTTACGGATAAAGGAACTTATGATTCATACGAGAAACGCATAATATAAAAAATACTCATCAAAACTTTATGTTCAGCATTACACATTGTCATTATACGAAGAACCATGAATAATTTTATTTCCAGTAAAGAACTGATCGTATCACTCGTAATACTGAAACGGAGATCAAAATTAGTTTCCATGGGTTAAAATGATTGTCTGACTATATCTAATGAAACGTACTCACTCTTGACGACATTAAATAAAATGATAAAAGCGAATCCTCAGCGAGGTAGAGAAAAATTAAGCGTAGCGATTAAAAAACATCCAATTTACATTTAATCAGTGATATTCAAAGTTACGAAAAGGGTTAATTTTAGCCAATAAAGAGATGAGGAAAAAGCTGAAGGTCATTTAGAACAATGGAAAATTTGACTTCAATGAGACTGAACAAGAGTTATGATATTAAAAGTATTTGAAATACGAAACTGATCAGTGAAGCATGAGTATCGACAAGTTAGCTTGGAATCAGTGCCAGAACACAGAACAACTAAGGTTACATCCGTTGACTGCTGCATTCCGAAATTGGGTCAGCGGGTCATTGGTTCGGAGTTGCCTGTCATAGAATGAGATATCTCTGCAGAGTCGAACAGGTTTTGCATCGGTCGTTACGGAAATCCCTCGTCATCTCAGGCAGGAAGAAAAAGTTGGGCAGTTTGTTTTCAGCGTGTACTCGTAAATAATGCGATAATATTCTTAGAAAGATATTTTCGCGAACCGATAATGTTATGATTCTACTAATTTCGGGTACGAAACGATTTCGAGGGTAATGAATCGACTAAATCTACTCGACGCCGCGCGATCGTTCCTCGCAACACGTGATACGTACTTGTCGTGGCCGAGGAGGTCTGGTCTGCACACAGCTCACCCTGCCTGCACTTCGAGAGTTGAGCCAACAAACTCTAATGGAAACATAATACAAGGCAGAGCACGGGGGAAATCTCTATTCCTGCCGCACAAAACGTAAAACAATGCAGGAAGCCTTTGTTTATCCTTATTTGTTTTTTGTTTGCAAAAAGCACGTTCAGCTTTTCATTTTGAATGTATACAACCCTAGCGTCAAATATTTGTTTTAATTTTGGGTCTGTTTGGTTTGGTTATTAATTTTGAAAATTTGTTTATCTTGCGATGTTAGAGTGGTTTATACATATTTAGTTATTTGGCGATTTCCTTTAATTCGTTGTGCTATGTACCTACACATGTAATATAAAACATTTTTGTAGTAAGAGAAAAATTAAAAAAAAGGGTTATGATTTTCGCTCAACGTCTTAGAACAAGACACTAACTGTAGAATAAAATAAAAATAATATGCAATGTACTTCAACAGGTAGAGGAATAAAAAAGCGTGTTCTCATTACGCGCTGGCATTAATCAGTGCATAAACAAGAGTTTCCATTACATGAAAGTGGGAAGCACGTCGCCATTCACAACTTATTAAGACCATAAAACACCTTTAGCAGGGGCGGGCACGAAACTTTATTTCTACGTCGGTGCGTAAAGTCACTTCCAGGCCGTGTGGTAGCAAAAGTATGACACTCGGGCCATTCGGGCTGTGGCGAAATAGGTCACGGTCGCATTACCGCTCATTTCTTTATCTACCTCGGGGTAACACTTAACTATTTCCTGCCGATGTGCTTACATTTCCCGGTGGTCCTACGAGTGACATTTGACTGGAACTACCGTTAAGAATGTCAAGGTCAAACAAGGACACACTCAGGAGCTTTCCTGAGAAAATATGGAAGGTATATAAAGTGTTAATAAGCTAATGCTATGCTATGTTAATGATGTTTGTTTGGCCGGTAGGATTGATCGCGAAATAAGATGTGGCCGAGTCTAATTATAACCAGGCCAGAATACTATGATCAAATATTTGTTTATAACGTAAATACCGTAGATAGTCATGAATACCTATGTATGTTGGTATATCTCACAGTTCGATTGAAATGTTAAGACGTATTGCAATTTCAAAGGCACATATTGAAATCTCAAGTTTAATTAAAACTTGCGGACTAGTTGCTGGTAGCAGTGTTTGCTGTAACACAACGCGTCTCAGAGCAAACTCTAAGTTAGAATGAATGTAAATTAGTACAACATGTTCTGCCCCCATCAAAGTCTAAGATACATGCAGCCGTTGAATTACTTATCCAGGCACCGGTTAAGATTAAAGTTGCTCAGGAACCATTTAGGAGAGTAAAGTGAAGTTAATTTAAGACGAAAATGGACAAGAAATGAACAGTGATAATAATGGGAATAAATTATCAATGTCGTATGAATTTAAAAAACAGTTTTTATTGTCCAAATGTGATTAAAGCCGTAACTTGAAATGCGATCAACGCATTGACCATCAACGTCTTGGATCAACATTGAACGGATAACATTTTACAATTTCTAACAAGCTTTTATGACGCACGCAAATATCAAGTAAGGAGATGCAGGGTGAGAGGAAATAAATACTATTTCTAATCAAGTTTTACTGTACTGTACCTCTGTAGCTAAGTTCAAAAAAAGGTAATCTCATTTGGAATGTCAATTAGTACAAGAACCTCTGCACTCGTCGGGTTCTACGATTAAATTAATTACAGCATACAAACTCATTTAAAGTTGAGTTCCATTCTCAACTATTCGTGAGCGCAGAACACATTTATATTAATTGAAGATTAATTGAAGAACTATTCACTAACGTTATAACACAACATGTGATTTTGAATAAACATTGCTTATCCAACAACAATATTTCCTGATTTATAATTAAATAGGTATATGAAATGTTATTTCTCATTAAATAAAATAAATGTCATAATACAATAAATCACTTTAATAAACCCTACCAGACCGTAACATATTGTTGCAGATTAAAAAGATATCAAATAGTGAGATTCACTGCCCACTGATGTGTGATGGGTGTACTCCCTTACAATAACATTTGCTTTCCGCTATAACAATCCATCTCAAAGACGCCGAAGTCTAAGGGTATAGAGACAAGCGCGGTAGTGCGGATCGGCCCCCAGAGTGACCAGGCAGTGATTCGCAATATAATTGGCCAGTCAATCGAATGTTCTCGGTTATAAAATTGGACAGAAATATATTCTTTTGATCTTACTCGCAATAATTCCAAGGTTGCCTATTTGTTCTGTTCATCCAACGGTACAGATTTAATTGGTCCCACGTATTATAGTTGTCTATCCACCAATGTAACAAAAACTGTCATAACTAAGTTAAACTTAACGTCATATGCCGTCATCAATTTTTAGTCGTAATCAGAGTTAAGTCACGGTGAAAAGAATAACATGAGATGAATCAATAATTGTTTTCTCTTACATACACGTATGTATATGTATAACTATCCCAAACAATACCTACTGTATGTATGTACATACAAAAATCGTGAGACATCAGTAACTACATATTTCAACCAATTATCTTAAAATAATGGACTATGGAACCATCGTTAGAACCGTACATTACTATGTACTACATTATAGTAGCACCACCTTGTAAAATAGGA